>PVKS010013872.1:0-49716 GCA_004027875.1 Aplodontia rufa | reverse complement strand
ACACACACACACACACACACACACATATACATAAAAAAATTCTTCCCCCTGTGGGACTTATATTTCAGTTGAAGGCATTATAGAAAATAGTATCTTGGTGTCAGATGGTAAGTGTTGGACAGAAAGAGCAATATGATGAGGAAAGGAGATGATGTGGATTAGATAATTACTATTTTATATGGGATAGTCTGAGAAATAATTCCCAATAAGGTAACTTTTGAGCAGGTACCTGAAGGAACATGAGGAAATGAGCCTTGAAGATAAAAAACACAAGGAAGCAGGAGTTCAACATAGAGCATGGGTAATGGCTTCAGAATCTAACCATGCCTGTCATGTTTGAGAAACAGCAAGGAGGTTAATATTCCTGAGGGACCCAGGGGGACAGAGAAGTGTGCCAGATTATGTTATTTTTCTTCATGCTGCAATAAAGAAAACACGCGCACACGCGCGCACACACACACACACACACAGCTCAAAGAAACTAATGATTTTTAACAGCCTTGTCTTTGTTTCAATCATATCTTTAGCACAAATGTCAAATACCAAAATCCCTGCTCCATGTGATGAGTTCGTGGGCATCAGCTGTCATCTGTATCTGTGGGAAGAAGGGCAACTGATTGGAATTGCTTCTAAACCTTGGAGATAAAAATTCAGGTCTCATAAGGCTATGAGACATCCTTTCTGTCTGAATCTGTTCTCTCTGCCTGCTTCATGCCACATCTGTGCACGTAAAACACCACCATACTCACTGACCTGAATGGCTGAGGGAATAATGGGGTTGGCATTTAGATGATCAGGTTTGTAATCAGGAAGGGGACTTGCCGAAGATTTTGAAGTCTGGTTTGATTGTCCCTCTGTGCATTTCCCTACTCCCCAACTCCCTGATAAAACTGGGGGAATCCTTTCCTTGTCATCGATACCACTGGAGTAATAAATGGAGAACAGCTGAAACCAAACAAGCCAAACGCTCCTCATACTCTAAGTCATTTGAGGAGGTGCTTGAGTGGGCAGTTGTTCTCAAACCTGAATGCAAATTAGCAGCACCTAATTGCCCACCTCAGAGTTCTGGAGTTGGGCCCAGGCATAGATTTTATTTTTTATTGTTGTCCCACCGGGGGATTCTTGCATACAGCCATAGTTGAAAACCGCCATTATTGCTGTCAAATTATGTCTTACTACGTGGTGCAGGAGGATTGAGATTTTAGTTCACCTTAACATCATTCAAAATGATATGCCTGAACACAGAAACCTATTACAGATCCAATTTCCAAGTGGTTTCTCTGAAGGACTATTCTTGGCGTTAAGTTTAGAAATACAACTGGAAATGGAATTATAACATCTCTTAGCCCATCCATTATCCCCCCATACATTCCAAAGCCTACCCCCTTGCAAAAGTCATTAAGGCTCTGTTTTCTTATTACGTATCTTTCATATCTTGATAAACTTTAAAAATGTGTCATCTATCACTTGGCTTTTCACCTTTTCTACCATACTTTCTTGTTGATTCTAGAAAATGAGATTAAAACATTGATTGATTTGTACAATCATGGCTTAACTTATTTTGAAGGGCAGAGGGATAACACACATTATTCAAAGAGGAGAACTAAAAGTGAAAATCTTTCCTCTGGAGGATTTCATACAATCATCTTCGATAAGCTCCTTTCATTTTTCTTATACTCAAATAAGCCTGGGTACTTCTTAAAGAACCACCTGGACCATAGTGCATTAAGATGTCAGCAGATGCCCTTCTTCACACACTGCAGAACAGTAATATCTTATTTTGTCTTGTGATGTACAAAATCAAATTCAACTATGTGGCCTATCCCAAGTATACTCTTAGTCAATGATGTCACCCTGTACACAATTTCAAAACTGGAACTTGCTGAAGACCTCATTGTCTTAAGTTGTTTGTTTGTTTGTTTGTTTTTAAGAGACAGGGACAGTGAGAGAGAGGGAGAGAGAGACAGAATCATTTTTTATTTAGTTTTTCACATGACTTTCGTTGCTCTGACACTTAGTTGTATACGTGGTGCTGGGGTTTGAACCCGTGTACTCGTGCATGCCAGGCAAGCGCCATAACCGCTGACCCATGGCTCCAGCCCTATTTTTAATCATTTTCTAAAGACTTCTCTCAAATAAAATAATATTTACCAACATAGTAAATATATTAAAATAAAGCTTTGCATAAAGCTTTGGGGACTCAAAATGTCATCATTTTAACCTCCAACTTTCCCCTTCCCTCAATTATTATCCTTAAATATGTCCATGGAACATCAATTAATTACTTCTCCTCAACACTTGCTCCACATCCAGTCACCCAAGCCTGCAATTTTAACTCAGAACAAATACCTGGACCCAGTAATTCCTCCCCATTTCCACAAACTCTTCTCTTTATCCAGACCAATGCAACATATTTACCGCCTTTCACCCAAGTTTATTTCTTCTAAGACACCCGACATTTTCTTTTCTAAGTAAAATAAATCACATCATACTTTTCTTCATTTTCAAAGCTCTAATTAATTTCACATTTCCAATGAGATTATGCTCACACAGTAAGGCTCAGTGCAATCTGCTCTTCTGATTGTCTACCTTATTCTCTATTAATTCACTGCTCTACTCCTATATCACACAATGCTCTTATTAATATTATGATTTAAAATTCCACTGAACTGTTGAAAACCAAGTCCCTATCTCAAGCCCAGAACTGGTCTGAATTCTATTATCTTATATCTATTCTGCTCAGGATCATAACTCCTATCTTTAATGGATATTGAAATCCTCATATATCCAAAGCCAAATTTTTGATTAATCATAACTTGCTCCAAATACATTTCTGCATAAGCTTCCCCAGTTTAGAGAATGATAATTACATCTTTTCAGTTGCTTAAGCTCAACATTTTAGAGTCATTCTTGGAATCCTTTCTTTTAATTCACCAGGATCTTAACTTACCAGAAAAAAAATGTCCAGTCCAGTGATTTCTTGTAATCTACACTTCTATCACCCTGGTGCACTGTTGATTCTTAACTAGAAAGATTTGCCTTTCTTTACAATATTTTCTCCATATAATGTCAAAAAAAGTCCCATCAGAAAATGCTTCTGTCTAAACCCTCCAATATCGGCCCCCCTTTATTATAGTAAGAAAAGAAGTTCTCTCAACTGCATCAAAGACCCTCATTATCTGCTTCCCATTCCCCCTTCCCCCTTACTTTCATCTCCCTCTGTTTTTGCTGAACTTGTCCCTACTTTGCAACTATTTCCCGCACAACAAGCATTTTACCAACAAGACTCCAAATGTTTCCTCTGTCTGGCATTTTTTTCCCCAAGTCATACAAATGGCTGATTTCTTCATTTCCTGTACTTCCCACTATGTTATTTCATCAATGTGTTCTTCATTTAGCATTCTATCCACTAGGCCCAACACTCCTGACTGTATAACTTCCCTTTTAAAATTTTCTCCATAGAGAATTTCATGATGTGACATACTCTGAATTTTTTCTTTTCTGAATTGGTTCTTTTTAGTTATATATATATATATATATATATATACATACTTTTGGATTCATTTTGACATAATTATAAAAGTATGAAATATAATTTGCTCTAATTCAGTCCCAAATATTTTCTCTTTACTTCTCATTTTTTCACTCCCAATTAGAATATAAGCTCCACGAAAGAAGGGACTTTTATCAATTTTAGTAACAAAAATAAAGTCTACGGTGACATTTGATACTTAGGAATTGCTCACGAAATACTAGTTAAATAAGTGAATGAGCAAATGTACCTTGACCTCCACCCACGCAAGTTTTTATTATTACCTGAACATACTTGGTACCCTCTCTAATTTATTTGCATGAGTCGTTTGTTCTGCTTGCTATTTCTTCTGCCATCCCATCCCACCACCTCATGCTTTTATACCTCTGCTGTTACCTACTCTAGCAAATGTCCGGCACTGTTAGTTGTGGATAATATTAGCTGTTATGTTCTAATAGCTTGTTGCCTATTAGCATTTGGTTATTACAAGTATCTATTAGGACACAAGAACATGGTTTCATAACTTTTTTTGCCACATCTATACCCATTACAATGCAAGGCTTTTAAGGATAGTAACTGAGTCTTATTTATCTTTCAATATTCAGTACACAGTATAAAATGTCAATGCATATATGCCAAATACAAGAATCAATTATTCAACATCTCAGATCTATATACAATCTGTGACTTTCCAGGAATGCTGACTGGGAACAAAGGCAAAAACAGCAGGACATTAAAGAAAGAACACAGGTGAAACTTCTTCCCAAGAGTGAAAGTGTTCATTTGTGAATTTTATTTGCACAAAACAATAGGAAATGAAAATTAAAATGAAAACCAACTACTGGAATTTGAAAAGGCAAGTCAGGGTCAGAGTTTGGAAGCTTTTTTTTCCTTGCCAATAAAGATATTGTCTGGTTGGAAGAAGGCAGGAGAAATGGCTATAAGAAGGTGTCCGAGTAGTGCTACTAATGAGATCTGGGTCATAGGTGAAAGAAATTTTCTAAGTGTAGCACAAACTTTTCTCTTTTGTCTTGGGGAGTGTGACAATGAGTTTTTATGAGTCTTATTCAGAGATTCTAGATAAGCTCAAAACTCATACCTAGTTAGACAAAAGTCAGGTGTGATTGTCATTCTACTGGTATGAATGTGAAAGTGCATGCTCAGAATTTCCACCTCAGTGCCTGATATTTCTAAGATGCTTAAGGGATGTGAGCTGGGGCTGAAGATGCCAGAATTTCCTCTGAAAGTTAGTAAAACCATGCCTTCAAGCAATTATTACATACTCACCCTACATAGACTAGCAAGTCATGCTATGTTGATCCCACCACACATTCTGAGACAAATCTTACTCTTGGAAATTTCAACAGCTTATAGGATTCCAATGTATTATAATTTTTGAATGAACAGGAGAATTAGGGGTTTAGTGTAATGGGAAAGAATGGAAATGTGTCCTAGCTTTTATCAAGGTTGGTATGTGACATATGAAGATGTTACCAAAAAGTCATTGTGATAGACTTTAAAAATATGAGAAAAATACCATTCATAACTTAGTTTCATGGGTAAGAGGTATTTCATAATAGGCATTAGATAATAATACATTGCTTTTCTTTTTAATCTTGACTGCTAGGAAGCTCCCAGATAAATGTTAAGTTCAATTTTGGTAACTCTATTAAGCAAGGTGGTTGATAATATTTTGTTTTTCATTCTCCTTGATGATTGTAAGATAGCTTCACAGAAATATAATGTACACATAATAATACTCAATAATTTTAAGTGGACAATTCAGTAAGTTTGGGAAAATGCTAACAATCATACAACAATTAGCACAATCAAATTATAGAGTATTTCCATCACTACCAGAATTCCCTCATTGTAGCCTGCAGTCACTCTCTACCCCTAGATCCATCCCTAGCTACTATTGATCTCTTTTCTGTCTTTTTGCCTTTTCTAAAATGGCATCTGAATACACTTATACAATAAATTACATTTTGTATATGATTTCTCTCATTTAGTATGATCTTTTCCAGATTCTTACATACTGTATTGTTTCAGTTGTTCAACTCAGTAGTATTCTTCTGAATTAGTATATTACAATTTGTTTATTCATTTACAAGTTGAAGGAGATTCATGTTCATTCTGGCTAAGAAAATAAAACATTAAAGCTGCTATGAATATTTGAGCATATAATTTATGTCAACATTGTGTTTCTCCTGGACAAATGTCTGCAACTAGAATTGGTAGGTCATATGGTAGATGTGTATTTAAACTTGCATAACATGTGCACTTCATTTTTTTGTTTTGTTTTTGGTGCCAGGGATTGAATCCAGGTGTGCTTAAACACTAAGCCATATTCCCAGTCTGTTTTATTTTTATTTTTATATTTTTTAAGATAGGGTCTGGCTAAATTGCTTAGGTTGCTGAGGCTGGCTTTGAAACAGCAATCCTCCTGTCTCAGCCTCCTGAGCTGCTGGGGATTATAAACATGCATCACTGCACCCAGCTAAACATTATATTTATTAGTAGTACAAAAAAGAAACTATCAAACTGTTTTCCAAAGTGGTAGTAAACTTAGCATATCCACCTGCAGCGTAGCCCTGTGGAGAAGTTTCAGTTGCTCATAATCTTTGGCAGCACTTGTTTTTGTAATTTTCTTTTTGTGTATTTGTTTAAATTTTAGTAACTCTAGTGATTATGTAGTGGCATTTCCTTGTGCTTTAAATTTGCATTTTTAAAACAATTAAAAATGGTAAGCCTTTTTACATATAAATAGTCTCCATTTAGTCACCTTTTTTGGCAAAATGTCTGTCAGAATCTCTTGACCATTTTCTCTTATTTTTAAAGAGAGAGAGAGGGACATAGTGTATGCATCAAATATTCATTATTTTTTTCAGGAACACTTTTAACTCCCATTTCAGCCTTCCATACTACAACTTTGTTAGACCCAGGTTATTAATCTTAAGTGTTTTATAGATTATTTAGTTTATTCTATGTGGATGATTACCTCTGCAAACACAGTTTGTTTCCTTCCAATGCATGTTTCTATTTCTTGATTTATCACATTTGCTATCAAACCCCAAAGCATTTGTTATTATTACTGTTCTTATTTTGCCATATGTTTGAACTTATGACTTCACTTGTCTCCATTAAATTTGAATTCATGGAGTTTTCCAATTTGAGGACATTCCTTACTAATTATAGTTTATGAATATTTTTAAAAATTATGAATGGACATCGGATTTTGTTAAATGATTTTTCTGCATCTCTTAAAATCACCACATGTTTTTTCTCCTCAAAGCATTGCCAGAAAAATATAAGTTTTATATCTGGGTTCCAGAGAGATATTACTTGTAGATTTACTTTCTTTGTAATATCTTTGGTTTTATAGCAGGGAAATTTTGATTGCATAATATAATGTGGAAATCTTTCACCTTATCTTCTAGAGGAATTTGTACAGAGTTGGAATTACACCTTTTTCCTAAAATTTTGAGAAGACTCCCTTGAAATCTTCTATACCTGAAATTTTCTTGGTCTGAAAGTTAGCTATAAATTCCTTTTAAAATATCTGTAGATTTATTCTGATTATCTATTTTTTCTGTTATTTGATATTTACATCTTTCCAGAATTTATCTAAAGTTTTTCATTAAACACACCTTACAATTTTAACAACTGTATGGTATGTAACAAAGTTCTTGCTTTTGTTTTTGGTATTGGTCATTGGTTTAATCTCTGTTTAATTTTTTTGTTTTTTTTATTTTTAATTTTTTTTAAGTTTTTGGTTAATCTGGCTTTTTAAGTTTTTGGTTAATCCATTTTATTGATGTGTTAAAGAACCAGTTTTTATTTTCATTGATTTTCTCTGCCATGTTTCTCTTTTCAAAAGCAAATACAGTCTATTGCTCTATTATGCCTGGAAGTTGAATTCATGTGTAACGTATTTTGATAATTCTACTTTTAGCAAAAGTTCTGTAATTGTCTACAAATTGGTTTTCAAAAGTTTGCAGTTTATGTTTCCAGTTAAGATAATGCAGAAAAATATGGAAAGAGTGATCATTTTAGTTCAGGAAAGCTAAATGTTGAACTTTAAATGGAGTAGATCTGCTGAGTCTTAACGGAAAAGAAAAATCATAAACGCATTTGAGTTACATTTCTGAGGCTAAAAATTTTCCACCCTTGTCCTTTATCTCTACTAATTTCACAAATGCTACGTTGATTGCACAGTACTGTTAAGGATAAGAGACTAAAGATGGTATCTAAGACTGACAACAAATTCATAAAAATGTATAGTCAATCGGGAAAGATACCATTTAAGGCAATTTCTATAAGGCAAATTAAAATAAGGAAAGTGTCATGAGATTCTATAGGCAACCATATCTAGTACTTGGTTTTACTATGTTTGAATGCAGTTTGCTTTATTTGTGGCTAGGATCACCTGAGATTGCAGGCAAAACTAAATATTTCCACTAGAAGCATTCTCATTTTTTCCATTATGAAACGCTCCTGAGATTCCAGAAATATTCTCAACAGCTTAGTTGAAAGGACCAGAGACCCGACATAGCATGATGTACAGAAGTAGAGTAATGTAATCAAAAGCCTTATAACTCATGCACTATCTCGATAATGGTTACTTTTTCTTGGAGAAAGTGTCTCAAATGAGTTTTGGTATATCAAATAACTGCCTAGTAGAAAACTCACTTAGACATCACATAATTACAGAAATATCTGTGGGTCCTGATTTAAGAATGAGGTTTTAGTACCGGATTTGGTCCAGAATCTATTTTCTTATTACTACAGGGATATTTAAAAGATGTCATGAACATGAAGATTATTGCTCATCTTTCATTATTTGCATACTTTAGCGGAGTTGTAGTTGGAATCTGTGTTTGTTTCTGAGATGACATTGTTAATATTTCTCCTTATTATAGCGAGGGAAATATCTAACAGTAGCAGTAGAAGTTGTAATGGAAAATGTGACTGGTTCTATGATGTCATATTATCATCACATCGTATTAAGAGTAGTAATACCACATGGACTTTACTTGGGTATGATTTTATAATTTTACCACTCCAGAGCAATTTCTGTGATCTTGAGAATCGATAAACAATTTAAAAACAGAAGACAATCTAGAAAGTATTTCAACTAGTAAAACACATTTTCAAATATTTTATTTTTAGGAAAAATGATCACCCCCTATTATTACATCTACACAATAGGTGATGAAATATGAACTATTATTGACTTTTCTTTAAAAAAGATACAATACATTTAGAAGTAGTTAAAATATACTTATCAAATATTTGTCTCTTAGATGGTTACAAAACAAATATCATATATTTTTTAAAGTTTCAATTTTATAGCTATTTAGGATATAACTGAATTTTAAAATGTCTATGAAGAAATTAGAATGTTAAAAATATAAAAATCAAAAGATTAGTAACAAATTTAATTCTGTGTGATAATAGTGTTTTAAAAAATAAATTTAGCAATCATTTCTTAAATTTTGAAAGCAGGTCAGCATTATAAATTGTATACGCTAGGTTTTTATTCTATAACAATGGTCTCACTTCTGAGTTTATAAATTTTGCCCTCAAATAACTTGCTTAGTTTAAAATTCTAGCTTAAGTTTTACATATTGACTTTCATCCTAATGTCTATCTAAATTCACTGAATTTAGTCCTCCTTTCAAACTATTCTAGAATGTCAGTAGTGTTCTGAATTCCAAACTGGCAATGGAGAAATGTTGATTATCCAGTTCTTTCCTACTTCCTTAAAAAGTACTGTTTTGTTTGGTTTCCTCCAGTTGTGGTCCCATTTAACTCATGCACCCAACATTTTCTTTTCCTGGTGTCATAGTTTGAAATGCCCTGCAAATTTGCAAACGTCATCTCCAATGCAATCATGCTGATAGATGAGACCTTTATTCGTCATGGAAGCTCTGACCCTTTGAGTGAATTAATGTGTTTATGAGGCAAGTGGATTAGTTATTGCAGGAATGGGTTTCTGATGAGAAGGATGAGTTTGTCCCCCTTTTCTTCTCTCCTGCACACACATGCTCTGTTGCCTTTCTGCATTCCACCATGAGATGAAGCAGCAAGAAGGCCCTCACAGGATTTGAACTGCTCAACCTTGAACTCTCCAGCCCCACAACTATGAGTAATGTTCATTTGCAACAAAAGTTCCTCCCTCTGTGGTATTCTGTTGTAGCAACACAAAAGGTACTGCCACCTGGTAATAGCCATATGTTCAGAAAAAGACTTATCCAGCTGAATTGACCAGAATTTGAAATTTGGGAGGGGGGGCATTTAAAAAATACACAGAAAGAAGGAGCTTATCCTCTGCCTTTGCAAGGAGTGGGGATGAATTGCAAAGACATCTATCCTTCCTCTGAGGATGGAGTTATTACACAGAAGAGAACAGAACCAAGGAAATCACACGAAATAGAGCCAGACCACTTAAATCAATTCTAAAACAAGATCCACTTCAATTTTGGTTAAATTAGCCAAAAACTCCTAAATTTTTGAACAAATTTGATTTGGCCCTTCTGATGCATATAATCAAAAACATTTCTGAGGCTGGAGTGGTGGCTCAGTGATTAGAGCACTTGCGTGTCATGCACAAGGACCCAGGTTCAAACCCCAGTACTACACACACAACTAAGTAAAGACTAGATGAAAAAATAAGTAAAACTGATTCTCTCTCTCTCTCTAAAAAAAAAAAAAAAAAGAAAAAAGAAAGAAAGAAAAGAAAAAAGAAAAACTTCTGACGGAGCCAACAGAGCTGTGCCCTCAAAACATTTTCTTCATGGAGTATGTAGCTGGATGACCTCCGAGCTGTTAATGGCAACTGGATTTCTTTCTCATCACTGCTTTCTAAAGTTGTTCTCTTTTCCTGTCACCAACTTTCTTAATCAGAAGGATATCCATTGAGAGTTTTTGAAATTGAACTTGGCTCCCAGTTATATAAATTGACAATATGAACTATATACACATACTATTATAATACAAATATAAAATTATATTAGATACATACATATATTTGTATGTTTATGTATGTTTTTCACCATATGTCATCATTTGAATATTTGTCCTCTCTAAAAGTCATGTTGAAACTTAACTGCATTGGTAGAAAGTATTGAGATGGAAACTGTAATTTAGCCTTCCTGATTAGGCCAGGAAGGCTCCACCTTCATGAGTGGAATTGGTACCTTTGTAAGAGTGAGTTGGCCTCCCTCTTGCATTGCCTTGATCCTTCTGTCTGCTTCCATGGGGTGCAGGAACAAGACCCTTGTCAGGAGGCCACCACCTTGATATTGGGCTTTCTAGCCTCAAAAAGTGTGAGCCACACTGTAATGGCACAAGTCACTGCTCCTTTAGTAGCCCAAAGCCAAACAAACAATAATCAAACTTCCACCTCACGCCTTTTCTAACTAGCTACTTGCAGTATTTGTGCTTCAGAAAATTATTATTTAATAAAAATAAAAATTATACAAGTATTTTTATTCGCCTTAAAATTGTAGATTATAGTTAAACACCTGTTGTTACATAAAAAAATGTGAGCCAATAAGTGTCTGTTAATCATAAGCTGCAACTATCTCGTCTGTGATGTCATCGCAGCATGTGCGCGCGCACACACACACACACACACACACACACCACATTTCCCAGGTGCGATTTTGGAAGTCAAATTAACAATCCTCAGTATTTTCAGCGGTGCCCTCAGAGGAGCATTAAGGGTGTTTGTCAAAGGAAAGAATTTATGAAGTAGACTCAAGTGAATCCCAGATCAGTTAGTCACTAGTTATGTGTCCTGGCAAGTTATTCCATTTTATATTTTTAGGAATACTATTGTTATTATTAGTAATATTACTTACCTCACATAATTGTTGACAAGTGTAAATGAGATAACAGTAAATTTGGCATCTCAGATATCAGTACAGGCAATCAGCTAAGAATTTATTCCCTTCTTTTCTTTCTTTGCTTAAGAGAAAAGCCCATCTGGTTATTCCTCTACTTTAGAAACATAAAATCCACAGTCCCTACAATCCTTCCAAAATAGAAAGTCTAACAAGTTTATTTCTATATATATACATATTTTTTTATTTTTACACAGCATAACTCATAATTCTTTCTGAACCTAAGGTAAATGTTTAAGACCATTTCTTGACCATATTTTCTTAAGGTTATCCCAGCAACTCAGGAGGAGTTCTAAGGTATCACAAAGAAGTCTTTTGAGCAGTTTAATTAAGCAGAAATAATCAATAGAAGAAAACCTAATCCTATCATTATGCTTTACTATAGCAACAAATATCAAATTGCTAAGATCCACTACCCTTGCAAGTTATAAAGATATTTACATTTTTCTATCTTGTTTTCAAGAAACGGTACCCACCCAAATGTTCTTTCAGGAACATTTTGCATATTTATGTACAAGTCCTAAAGTTTCCATGACTTTGCAGTTTGCTATTAACATTTTGTGTAGACTTTGTCCTAGCTAAAGATATATGAACACATTTTACATAGAGCCCAAATGCTGGCCAGACCTTCCTTATGCATAAAAGACAGATCTTTCCCTTGGAACTAATTTCGCCTAAGATATATTGCAGAATGTGTTACATTTTTCTTGGCCAGCAAGAAAGCAATGCTCTACTCAATATCAAATGAGTAAGTTGATACACTAAGAATTTTCAATAATATTGAGTTTCTAGAATAGTAAGGGAATGGAACCATTTTCTTTTATAGAAATTTGGCATGTGAAAAGTTTGAAATTTACCACTCCATCCTTACAACAAATAAAATAAAAAGACAAACAAACTGAAAAATCAGCAACTCATCCCAGATCTGTCAGAGAAGCGAGGTTACAGTGCAAACCACTGCCCTCAAAATTGACAGACAGCAAGAAAAATATAGAGAATCACTACTTACCTGAGCAGAAGCTTGAAGCAGAGATCTTGATGGATCATTGCAGGTCACATGTGGAGGAGTCTGAGGTTTAAAAACTCCAGGGTAACCCAGAAACAGGAGAAGAAGCCCACACTTACTGGGGGTTTTACCTCTAGGAAGTTCACCAGCTTCTGATAATATATATCAGAGGAAAGTCTCCTCCTGCTTTTGCTCTGAAATGTACCAGAGCAGTCTTTTCTTCTCAACAAATCTGCCTTTGGAAGACACCACTTAATCAGAACCTAATCTGCTGGAGTTGTGTCAGAGCATAGCTGACCTAGAAGAAGGGAAATGCACAACTCCAGCTGGCTGTAGCCATCATATTCCTCCTAAAGTGGAGAGGGGTAGATTGGAAATATGTCTAATGCTCACAGTCCAGAGGCACAGATCAACTAAAACACTGAGACATAGTCAAAAGACCCTTCCCCTATATTTTGCTGGCCTGTTACGAAAGACCTATTTGTCACAGTGCCTTACATCCAGTATGTTATGTCCAGATAGAGAGGAAAATAATTACAAGGCATCTTAATGAAAAAACAACACAGTCTGAAAATTTAGAAGACTCAAAATTAGTCTCAGCTATGAGAGGTATGCTGGGATTATTAGACCAGTATGTTTTAAAGTCATGATTAATATGCCAAGGGTTCTAAAGGCTAAAGTGGATAGCATGAAACAAGCAATGTAAGCAGAGTGATGGAGATTCTAAGAAATAAAGGGGGGAAATCTAAAGACTAGTCATTGTCAGAGAAATAAGGAACACCTTGCTGAGCATAGTAGTAGATTGAACACAGGTAAGGAAAAAAATTCTGAATTTGAAGATTTCTCAATAGAAACTTCAGAAACTATAAAGGAAAGAAAAAAGTTGAAAAGGAAAGGGAAGCTTATCTAAGAACTGAGAGATGACTACAAAAGTATTAGACTTTTTTTTAAATTTTACCTTCAGATTGACCAAATATCTTCCCCTATATTTGGCAGAAGAAGGGGAAAAGAAAATGGTTTTAAATATATCAGAAAGGGAGAGAGAGAGAAAAATTAATGATAACCTCCCAAATTAATGTCCAACACCAAACCACATAGAACACCATAACGGATGAATTCCAGAAAAAATTTCACCTAGTCATATCATTTTCAAGCAATAGAAAATTAAAGATAAAGAAAACTCATGAAAGAAGCCAGAGGTAGTGGGTGCAACCTTACCAACAGAGGAGCAAAGACGAGAAGTGCATCTGGTTCCACCCCGAAAACCATGAAAACACCAGCAAGCAAGAAAGTGCGGTAAAGTATTTACAGTTTTAAAAGCAAAAACAAAACCAAAAAATACCAACTTGGAATTTTGTGCCACACAAAATTACTCTTCAAAAATGAGAAATAAACTTCATCAGACAAACAAAAACTGAGGGAAAGTGTTGCTAATATCTTGCCCAGCATGAATTTTTTTGCTGTTCATTTTGTTTTCTCTTCAGTGTTGGCTATCAAATCGGGCGCCTTGTGTGTGCTAAGCAAGCACTTCACCACTGAGCTGAATACCACCAGCCCAAGAAACGATAAAGGAATAAAATTAATTCATTAAAATTTAAATTTAAAAAGTTCTTTGTACAGAAAAGGGAAATGGTATAGATCTGACAAAACTTGGATCAACATAAAGAAAGGAAAATGATAAATGAAGAAACAAATAAGGCAAAGTAACTATTTTCATATTTCTTATTCTTCAATAATCTAATGTATAACAACTTCTTCAAAATAATAGCAAGAATATATTCAACTGTACATGTACAGATATACACCTACACATATTCATTAAATGAATGTAGTATAATGCAAAGGATGGAAGGGGAGAATACGGATTATTTTGTTTCATAATATACTGACACTCTCAGCTAAGTGATACTATGTTATTTGAAATTGGACCTGGATTAATTGTAAATTTATATTGTAAACTCGAGGACAGTCATTAAAAATATTTTTATAAAAATATAATTTAAGACTAGGGATGTAGGGGCTGGAGTGGTGGCTCAGCGGTTTCAGCGCTTGCCTGGCAAGCACGAGGACCCGAGTTCAAACCCCAGCACTACGTACACAACTAAGCGTTGGAGCAATGAAGGCCATGTGTAAAACCAAATAAAGATGTTTCTCTCTTTCTCTGTTTCTCTCACTGTCCCTCTCTCTTTAAAAAAAAAAAAAAAGACTAGGGATGTAGCTCAGTGGTCCAGTGCTTGCCTATCTTGTGATAGGCCCTGAGTTGAAAACAGGAAATCAATAGAGAAAATCAGTAGAGTGAATATCTGGTTCTTTGAAAAGATCAATAAAATTGACAAACTTTTAACCAGGCTAAGAGAAAAAGTAAATGCAAACACTAATATCATGAATAACAGAGGGAGCATCCCTGTAAACATCATGGGCCATAAAATGATAATAAAAATATACTGTGCACTAATCTTTTCCCAGAAACTTGATAATCTGCATTCAGTGGACCAATTCCTTGCAGACTCCTACAAAACTCGGAATAGAAAACTTGAAAATATTTTGTCTATTACATTGAATCAACTATCAACCTTCCACAACAAAAAGCACCAGACCCATATGGGTTCTCTGGTGAATTCTACACTAAACATGTAAGGAAGAAATTGTGTTATTTTCTTTGATTTAATGCAGAAAACAGAGATTGAATACTTTTTAACTAATTACCTTAAAACCAAAACTAGGTAGACATAATAAAAAAAGATAATTACAAACTAATATCTCTCATAAATTGTTGCAAAAGTTCTTAACAAAATATTAGCACATCAGACTCTAAAATGTATAAAATGTATTATACAACATGATCTTGAGTATTTATTTCAGGTGTGTAAGATTGATTGAACATTTGAAAATGAACTAATGTAGACTATATAACAAAGAAAAAAAAAGTCTTCAACTAAATATTTTCCAATGAGCAAAACAAAACCAAAAGCACCAATGTTCTCAAAAGTCTCCATCCTCAAGTAAGAAGATACTATGGTAACATTTATCTTTGTGTTCCTCTTTTTTGATAGCTTCAGCATGTCTTACAGACTCAGATACATGCAAAGGAATTGATCAAGAGCCACATAATCTTGATGGTAAAGCGTCTTTGCTTTAACAGTCTAGAGAAATTTCGTCCTACTTTAAAATTCTATACTCGAGAAAATGAAACCTGCATCTATTGGGAAATTATCTTTAATCATACTATTAAATTTTACATTTAAGAAAATAAGACATCCCCTCAAAATCAGGATACTGTTCATTATTAAGGCCACACAACTAATTAACAACAGAGAAAGAATTTTGCCCTTATAGAACAGTAATTTATTAACTTACTAGATAGCTGTCCATTGAAACAGCTAGATAAAGACAAGATTTTGAGACAAATGTGCATAGATATTAATAGGAAGTAACCATCTTTATAACATAAAGCTAGCCATCATCATGGAAATTCTTTGGAGACACAACCATCTTTTCATGGTAAACTAGCAGACAATTCCAATGGAAATAGATACCCCAAACAAATATCTTGCAGTATGCCTAAGCCCGTGTTATGCATATTTTCTCTCTTGACTACCTAATTTGAATCCAGAAGACAGTCCATAATCATTAACCTTATGAAACAGCTCCTTCTTTGAGCACAGAACAAGGTGAGGAAATATGAATGTAGGCAAGGACAATCACAATAGGACATATCCAGCATGTGCCATATTAGAATTTTTGAAGTAGTGGGATTACCTCATTTCTGCACAATATATTTATATCCTTCAATTTAACATTGAACTTAATCCTTAATGTAGTACTCTTATTCTTCCTATTAAAATTATTAAACAATGTATGACTATGCAAAGAGTAGAACCTGATAGAATTCTGACAAAAGAATAGTGCAAGGGAAAAAAGATAGCATGGCAATTCACTAGCTCCTTTCCTCCATCTTACCATTGGCACTGCTGCAAAACTACCTTAAGAAAAGGATTGCTAAATGAACTGGGGAGCTCTGAGGACCTTGGCATTAGTTTGGAAAGGAGTGAGCTGGCAGTTAATACTTGGAAAAATTTTGAAACATTATGTCAAAACTAGAATTCATAGGACAAAATCAGCATTTGCTGATGATGGTTTTCCTTTCTCCAGAGGTGCACAAAGTTTAAACCTGTTTTGAGGAGGTAACAGGATTATTAACCATGATAAATCCCCCAAGCCTTTAGGAAATGCCTCCCTCCAAAAAAATAAGAAGAAAAAGATGAAAACCAAAAATAAAAAACAAAAATACTAACAGAACTATGAATGTCTCGTAGACTGGTAGAAAGCAGGCACTCAGGTGGTAATGGGTTTATACCAATATGATTAAGCATGGTTTGGAAGTCAGGGAAGAAACAAATGTATGAATCTGAATTATATATGTAAGTCCAGGGGAAGAAGTAGGAATCATAAATTCCTGTTTGTAAAGAACCAACTCCTGGACTAGGGACGTACCTCAGTAGTTCAGCACTTATCTAATATGTAAACGACCCTGGGTTCAATTTCCACTACTTAAAAAAAAAGTCAAGTCTTAAAATGACTGATATAGAACATACTGTTATGTGTAATTAAAGACTAAAAGACCAAGATGGTAGGAAAGAGAGAAGTCAACTTGCTCAAACCACCAGACTTGAGCTTTTGTGTATTCTTTCCCATGGATACTTATATAAAATTAGAAAATCATTCAGCCTTGCTTTGCCTTTCTGATAATTTTCATTCATTTCCTCAATGTCATGGCATTTCTCAAATAAAATATTCAGTGCATTCATAATGCCTACTCTCCTTATTTCAATGTTAACTTCTCTCAAGATCAACATGCCTAAGTATTGCTCTGAGCTAAATCCATTCTTCTCCCTTATGGCTCATTAGCTTTTAACTGTGCCAACCGTTAAGAAAGGCTCAAATATCTCTAAGGATACTTTTATTGGACAAAGGTCTTCTAAAGTCTAAAATTATAAGGAACACACTCTAAAGGTATCATTCTTAGTGTCAAGGGAATGATTCATGTTCAGGGGGAACTATACTTCTTCATGATAATATTTCTGACATTTCCTTTGCTATTCTTGTGTTAAAACATGTGGTTAATCAACAATGACATATTCTTGATTTCTCAGATTTGCTTATGCTGACCTCTTGCCAGCAAAATTTGATCTGTTCCATATACTCATCCATCCTTATCCATTAATTATAATTTTTTTCTCAAAAATTATGTAAAGTAGTTTTGTGTCTCTGGTATACGTGAAGAACTAAGCTGATACTGTAGTGCTGGTACGCCCCCTCAAACTTCCTTCACCTCTAAAGAAAAAAATAGATGAAACTCCCCGTCACAATCTTCACATAATGATGAATATTAAGAAGTGAAGACTGAGATGTAAGGTTTTTTCCTTCTTTTTTTACTATTAAGACACTTCGGCAAATTTGCCATGATAGCCCAATCAGCCAGTCAATAGCAAGTGTTTCTCTAAGATTTTGTTTAGGTGTTTGGATCTTTGTTGTTTTTTTTTTTTAATTTTGTTGACTTATTTATTTATTTTAAAACATGCTGGGTATTAGGATACACAGAGGCAACAAAGAAACATTCCTCAAGGGAACATGATCACTTAAGGTTATGAACATTTGAGTAAGTAAGGGACTTGCTGACATGGATCATATTAGGTGAATGTCACAAAATTTCTAAAAGTGGTACCTCACATCTATAGGGCCTTGGGAATGAGAATTATATTCTTGTGGTATAGACTAGAGAATCAGAAATTAGATCACCTCTTCTTATTTGGGGGGTAAGATCGTTATCCTCTTTGTGTTTCAGTTTTCTCTTCTTAAAAATAGGATAATAACAGTACCAAACTCACATAGAAGTTAATCCTAAATGACTTAATAGATAAAAAACACTTAAAATGGCACTTGGCTCATAATTTGTTCTATGTAAGTCTTCATATTATTTTTCATAAATTAAAACATTAACATTTCTAAATAATATCTGTAGAGAAGTAGAACACAAGGCAAAAAAGTTGAATTCTGTTAGAAATTTGCAGATAAATGGCTGAAGGATTTATAAAAATTAGTATCTTAGGTTGAGAGTTGATCAAAGATTTTAAAGAACTAGAACAATATTGAGGCATACCAAGTTGAGAACTCCAGAGAAAACTATGGCCAGCTGAAAGGACGTGAGTGAAGTTACACATAAGCTTTAAACGGTTCTGTCATTGTGTATGGGAAGACACTGTGAGTGATGAGACTAGCTTGGGCTGAGATAGTGGGAGAACTTCAACAGTCAACCATAGACTATAAACTGTATTCATCAGAGAGGGATCTCTGAGGGGCCATGGTGAGACCTATGTTGTGGAATTGTTTGTAGAGGGAAGAAAAAGGAAATAGTGACACCAACAGGACGATATGGGCATTGTTCCTGTGATTTGTGCAGCGACACCTTCAGGAAGTTAGAAGCAATCAGAGAGGGCATGAACGCACATGTTCCTAGAAACTCCAGTTTAGGTAGGTGTTGGATTGGGTTTTTTATTGGATACTGGAAAATCAAAAATGCCTTCACCTTATCCCTTCCTATGTCCGCTTACACTGTCTTCTAAAAAAATACATAGCTCTTAACTGAGGGGTTTGAAAACTCAGATCCCACACAGAACAGGCAGGTGACCTGGAGAAGTAATAAATGCTTACCCGAGTGAGGCTGGAGGACAGCTGGAAAGCCAGCAGTTTCATGACTCGTTTTAAGTGTGTGGTAGCTATAGAGCTCCAGGCAGCGATTGCTATGCAGAAACACAGCCCAGCACTGCCAGCTGTTCTGATTTTTCCGAGAGAAGTAAGAAATCTGGATCTTTAAAATGTGAAAACTATCAATTTTTATGTGTTGGCAACTACTTTAAAAAATTTAAAAAGCCTCTCTAGGCCAAACAAAATATGTCTGTAGGCCAAATGTAGCATGTGGATCACCAGTTTGCAAAATCTGACTAACTCTTTATCTGACAGGGTAATGGAGCATTCCGGTTAGCCAAAATTCTGACTGAGTTACCACATACCTTGAATAAGGCTTCTCAACCTTCCAAGAACAGAATACATAAGCTACACTGAAAGTGAAAGCTGTACTTACCTTTTACCAAACTTTCCTCCTCTTCATTCAAATATTTACCCACTCAACAAACATTTATAATTTGATTATATTGTGCATACAATGATAATAATTTAGGTGTATAAGACTATGAAAATACAATCCTGGCTTCAAGCAGCTTTACAATCTGATAAGGGGATTAATACAAGACACAGGTAATGACAGTTCCAAGCAGTTTGACAAATTGGAACCATTTAGAATCTTCAGAGCTTTGGTATTCAACATGTAGAAAACATAGAGAATGACATAGCATTCTCCACCTGATAAATGTTCTAGAAGTTTGGATCTAGAGCATTAACTTTCAACACTTGCAATTTTTCAGAAAGGCTACACCAAATTCTAAAGTCAGATTTTCTGTTAACTCCTGTCTTGTCCCCAGATGCTTTCCCTTAAGACACTTCTTTCAAAAACTATGGAACAGGATCTGTCCTCCAAAGTTAAATAATCCCATTCTAAGTTTCCTGGCCATGTGAATTAAATTTCAAAGGTAGGAGGTAGGAAGAGGAATCACTCTGGATGGTTTATGAGGAATACTCCATTCCCATTCAATTCACATCAACAACTTCTATCCTAAGGAAATTCTTCATTGCTGCCTTGAAGAACAAGGTACAGAACGTGTTCCTTTGTTCTTGTCAATACGGTTCAGCAACTTCAGAAAATATTAAAGAACTATTAACATGAACACAATATTATTCAGCCTCTCTTTCCTAAAATACAATTTATTTGGCCACGTACACTTTTATTTTTATTTTTTGGTATCAAATCAATGGCTTAAATTTGTTTTTTGTTCATGTGTTAGAATTAGAGGAAGGGGAAATATATGTTTATATTCAATTTTGAACTCCTATTTAGAGGAAAACGTCTAATTTTTTCCTTCTTGTTGTAAAACCAATGAATCTCACTTACTTCCTCCCTCCTTTACTCCTATCAGTTGTTACTAAAAAGACTGTTCCAAAATTTCACTTTCTAGAAACAAATCATTTCATTTCATAGTTGGCATATTAAAGATGTGGGCAGGGCTATCACAAAGGAATCTACAGGCTAGGAAAAATAGACTTGAATGTTTAATTTCTGGTTCAACTGAACATGAAATGATGATTCTTCTCATGTGATTTTATATAGAGCATCGTGTACTCTAAGTTCTGTAGAGAACAGGAACTGAATGATGAAATATTAATTACTATACTACTGTCATCAGTGATTAATAATAACATAGAGATCAACCCTGCCGTTAAAGCCTCTCTGGATGTATTTGTTTGCCTTTGGCATAAATTAGGAAAGCATACAAGAAGGGAAAAAAATAACACAAAATAAAGTTTGTGCCTTGGGAGGAACAGAATGTGTTATTACTTTGTCACTGCAGGCAACAGGGTGTGAAACCAATAAGAAATCAGGTTGGTTCTTGACGTCAGTTATTCCTAATTTGGAACAATTGAGTACACCTTTGACTTATGTGTAAGGGCTGGTCATTGATTAAGCTGCAGGGGTGTTTCCTATGGTGCTCCTCTGGCCTTATTACTGAGAATAGCAGAGCACTGTCAGGTTGCTTTTTGTTTTGTTGCTTTGTTTTGTTTCCTTCTCCAAAAGACCCTGAATTAAAAATTTTCCTGAAGTTGGTTACAACCAAAGTTAGTAATTTCCTGAGTATTAAGGACAGTTTGTGCCTTGATTTTGATGACCATTTTTATAGTAGCGAATGCCACATTTTCAGGTTTCCTAGACACAGAAAATATTCTTTAAACTCATTTTTTTTTTCAAATAAGGATAAACGGTACCAAGATAATCATTTGGACAAGCCAAGAGAACTCCTCCTTTATTACACATACATCATTAGTCTGTTTCAATGTAATTGAAATATTGCTTAAAAGAAAGCATGACTTGTGTAAGTCTTTTGTCTAGGGTGTGGAAATTAGAGGCCATTTTCCTACTTGATAAAAATGAACAAGCATCATGCAAACTTAAAAATATAGCCAATATCCTGTGGTTACCATGTAGAAAACTGGAAAGAGTCTGAATCACCAATCACAACACAGAACTGCTCACTTAAACTCTGCCACTATAAATTCAAACTATTTTTGTTATGTGAAATCCTGCCCTAAAGGTCTTATTTCCTCTTTGAAGAGTTTATCAAGTATTTACAAAAATATGTTCAGGTTCTTCCAAAGATGGATTTGGGTATTATTTTTGTCAAGATAAAACTAAAAATGATTGGGGGCTGGCCCGGTGGCTTGGCGGTTATGGCGCTTGCACGGCATGCGCAAGTTCGCAAGTTCAAACCCCAAACACCCATGTACACAACTAAGTGTCAGAGCAATGAAAGCCATGTGAAAAACTCAATAAAAATTGATTCTCTCTCTCTCTCTCTCTCTCTCTCTCTCACTGTCCTTCTCTCTTTAAAAAAAAAAAGATGATTATCCCTTTTTGGCTAAAAATTTACCAAAAATCTTACTGTGTTCCAGGTTTTATGCTAATATTTTATGCAAATATATTATATATAATCTTAGAGTGTTGCACGTACCACTTGAAAATTCGGTATGCTATTCCCCTTTGAAAGTAACAAACTTCAGATTCAATGAGTTTTTTTTTAACTTGTCCCTGTTTAAATAATATTTTCTCAATTTGAAACTATTAGTTTACTTCTTCACAAGAAAAATTCCCCTAGACTATTTGTTTTTATTATTAGAAATATTGAACACTGTTTCTACTGTACATGTCTTCTTCTGATTATGGGGGTGGTAAATTCTGCTGTCCATTGATTACCATCTTTCCCCTCCAAAACTGTCTGTATTTTGGATGCCAGCTAAGGTTTCCTTTGTCTTTTCCATTTTATATTACAATGATGGTATTTCCCCATTTGATGTCCTCTGGGAAATCTAATCCCTTTTCAAAATTTCTCACAATATTTTCTGGCTTTGAGTTGCTGACTTGCCGGATTCTCTCTCTTCTATGAGATCTCTCTTCTCTGGTTAGTGCTAACATATATGTGCAAGTTGACCCTCTTTGTGATGTTCCTGTAATTATCTGACAAAAGGCATGTGCTGCATAAGATTGTCCTGAGGTTTTGGAATAATCAAAGGGTTTTTCTTGAGGTAAAAAGGCATAAAATTAAACATTAGATTATTTTTCTTATAAAAGTCCTTCTTTGTATCAGTTTACTACCAGTAATTTCTTATTGAACATCTTGCTTTGCAAAATCTTTCATTTCTTTTGTGTAGTTGATTTTCACTGTGCCCTCTCCTGTCGCTTCAGCTCTCTTACTTTCTCTCCCTTTTATTTTATATGTATTTCATATACATAGTATTTTAAACCTACTACTTAAACTTGGTTTTCAAAATTATGGTAAAAACTCACCTAGACAGACTTCTTCCTAACAACCACATTTCTCTCTCCAAATGTAACACTGTCAGTTGATGAATATTTTTAAATATCTCTTACATGTACCTAGAAGTTTCACTCTATATTTTTGGAGAAATGGTGGGAATCAAAAGAGAGTTATATTTGCATCCCCTCTTAGGGCAAGTAACTAGAATAATGAAGTCAAACAGTAAAAATTTAAGACATAGAATCTCTAACTACATGCACCTAGATTGCTAATTCTTTAACTCTTATATTTTCTCAATTAGATGACTTAGGTGACTGCTTGCAGTCTGTATACTCTCTGTAAGAACCAACTCCACTACTACTGGTACTACTGGGATACAAATATTTTTGGATTTATTTAAAGATGAAGATATGTCAGCTATCTACTATTGGACAAAAGAAGATAATAACACCAGTGACTTGGGAGACTGAGGCAGGAGGATTGCAAGTTAAAAGCCATTCTCAGAAACTTCTCAAGGTCTTAAGCAAATCAGCAAGAACCTGTCTCAAAATAAAAAATAAACAAATAAAATGGGCTGGGGTGTGACTCAGTAGTTATCCACCACTGGGCTTGATACCTGGTATCAAAAATTTTTAAAAATAAAAACATGAAGGGTTTTCACTTATGATCAGCTGTACCCTAATTAGAAGGCAAGGCTTATCTTTTCTTTCTTAGTAATTGATGATTGATTGATTGCAGTTCTGGGGCTCAAACCCAGGGCCTGGTATACTCTGGACAAGTGCTCTGCAAATAAGTAGCATCCACAGCCCATATCACTATTCATGCTTATAAAACTGGAAGATAGGAATAATTGCCAGGAGATGACCAATAAGGCAACTAAATCCCAGGTGGGTTAAAAAAAGTTGCTTATGTTCCACAGCTAATGAGTGATGAAGCCAGGATTTCTACCAGCTCTGCTTGTCTCTAAGCTCATGTAATTCCACTGGGTGATTCTAAGCATTGCCATCCTTACTCTTTTTCCAGTATCTCTTAACAAGAGAGCAGAAGTGGGGAAACAGATCTTGCTGAGGCTCTGTTCTTTAACATAAATGGGGAGGGTTAATAAAAACCACGTTATCCAGGATTGAGACTGGTTGTAAAAACTGCTTTACACTCCACCAGGCTAAAGCAAAACAGAAAAACATTGAACAAAGGGGAGGCAGAGTGACAGATGCTGGGACAGATTGTGTACCTTCTCCCCAGCCTCAGTCCAGAAAAGGAAGGGGGAAGGGAGAAAAAGAAACAGAGAAAAGAGCACAAATCAGAATTTAGTCATGGATCACTTTTGGTCTCCTCTGGCAGAGTTGATGAATATCTCCCTTGAAAGTACGTGGCAAGCGTTCCATCTGTGGACTCTCCTGTCCACCCAGAGTGTAACAACTGGCTCTCTGCCAATTGCCTTAAATTTCTAGTTGTTCCATATTTCAACGTTTGGTTGCAATTGTCTAAAATAAATCCTTGCTTTCCTCTGTCTCTGGGTCAACTAGGCTTCTTCAAATGCTCAGGGAAAACCCTGGGCACATTTGGAACTTTCCCCTGCCCACTATCTCACTTCCTCATTTTTGAGGCATTTTGAATTTTTCTGTCATTTCTTCTTATGGCTCAACCCCTGGTTTATGTGTTATGTGGCTTCTCTTACTTATTGCCTTATTTCTCCCTTGTTTTGTTTAGTTCCATGTTTGTTTTTACAACCAGGAAAAGGAAAAATCACAATCATCTCAGTGTTATATTGTGAATAGAAGATGAAGACAAAAATAATTTTAAACATAACTGTATGCACTCAACTGAGCCATGTTAAAACATCTGGCTTCAATATGAAAAGTGTAGTCAATGGGTCCTTTCTGAAGACATTGTGTCTTTGTCCTATCTCTAGGTTTCCCAAATCGGTGGGTTGGGGTTGGCAACATCGGCATGGTAGAAAGCTAGCCATAAATTGATGTCCATTTTGTAGATAATTTGTAGAATAAAGAAACAAGAGCATACTTCAAATAACATCCATGTACAAAAGGGGACAAAGAAATTGATAGTGTTGAACCTTTCCTTGATTTCAGGTGTTACCTTAGAACTATTTCACATATATTATCTCATTCTGTTTCCCAAAACAATCAATGAAACTCAGTCAAAAGCAAACTAATTTAATATCTCTTTAGCTGTTACTAGAATTCAGAACTCTGAATATCCAGCCCATTTTAATACCTATAAGTACACTATTTGCAACATAGTATAATTGTGCACAATTATAAATCCTACATTATAAATAGAAATATCAGAGAACTTACCACATTTCATCCACCACCAGAATTAATTAAAAGTGGAGGTAGAGTTAAAATTTCATCTCTCAGATTTCAAAACCTAACACAGTCCTGTGTGATCATGGTCTAAGCTGATACAGAACTGATTTTAGAAAATATTTTTTAAAAATTCTTTAAGGAGGATGTTTTCTAGAATGTTTTAATTAATGCATTATAGTTATAAATAATAGTAAGCTTTGCTTGGACATTATCATAGGTGCATAGAATGTTATCTGCTCCTTTTCAACCCCCAGTGCTTCCTCTTTCCTTCTCCTCCCTCCCGCTATTCAACTTCCCATGCTCTCCTGGTCTTCAAGGTTGTTTTCACTACATAATGGATGAGCAAAGTACACACACTATACAACAGGTGGAACTTAAGCCTATTGAATGATAATATTTCAATGCATCACTTATCCCAGCATAACTTAAAAGGTGCCTGTCAGATCTGAATATCTTAAATTAATAATCTGGTACCTGAGGGAATAGAGTTTCTAAGAGAGAAGGACATAATTAATGTTCATCAAGCAACTAATATGTATGAAAAGATATCATTTTTTTTTGCTTTTTTAATAGGCCAGATATATGAGAAGTGCTGAACATTATCCATTTAATATATCCTTGAATATTTGCAATAACCCTGTGTGGCACAACAAGCTAAAATCAACCTCATTTTACTAGGTAAGGAAATGAAGTTGGGCAGTGGCAAAGCTGGAATTTGAAGCCAGGTCCTTTTTCCCTGAGTTGATGCTCTTTAACCAAGCACTGGAAGATACACATGGAGGCAGTAGCTCATACAAGTTCCCCTTAAAATGACTCCATGGTTACTTCCTACACTAACATATGAACAGATGATTTTCATCACTTTAAAGGTCCATTATTCAGTATTCCATTCATTTATTTAATTAAACCGTTCCGCAGCTAGTGTATTTGTCAGCCTTCCACAGTCTCTCAGTCTCTCTGTGTTTATGGACAGGTCAACTAACAGAATAATTTTCATCTGACAAGTTCCAATTGAACTTGCTTCCTCGGATCATTAAGCACATTGGCATTTACATTTGCAACCATTTTCTGCCTTGTTGGTTTCCATCTACTTCACTCACAAATTAATCAGCACATAAAGAGGTTTCAGTTTTTGCATACCACTACCAGCCTTCTTGGTGGCAGTTATTGAGGTTTTATTGTGAAAAGAGAAAGCCCAGAAACAAGCAGAATTAAAACCCAAATCAAGGTTAATTCATCTTTTTTGCATCAGGAAACTATGCCAACAGGAATGAATCATAGCTTTGCAAAAATCAAATGTGCTTTAGACATTATCTAACTTCCCTATCAAGGACACTCTACTCAAGGGTTTCTCAACCTCAGCACTGTAGACACTAAGGGCTGGATAACTCTGAGCATGGTCCTGTGCATTGTGACTTGTTTGTCGGCATCTGTCCTTTGTCTCCTGGATGTCTGTAGCACCAGCATCTTCTTTCTTCCTTTCTTAAGAGAGAGAGTGAAAGAGAGAATCAATTTTATTTAGTTTTTCATGTGGCTTTCGTTGCTCTGACACTTCATTTTGTGCATGGTGCTGGGGTTTGAACCTGTGTCTTCACTCATGCCAGGCAAGTGCCGTAACCGCTGAGTCGCCACTCCAGCCCTATCATCCTCTTTCTTTTTTTTTTTTTTATTCATTTGATTCAGAAATTTATTTGTTGAACAAACAAGCTTCTGACAAAATAATATAATATATTTATAAGTTATGGAAATTAGATTTACCTCCAAGAAACCCCACCCAATCACTCATTCTTTCCCACCTCCTTCCTAATACATCTCTACAAATGCCTTATGTTGTATGACATTATACCTTATCCGGCTTAAAACATGATAATAGACCTCCTTTCTCAATGGCCAGGGTCTAGCTCTAGCCTCCACAGATGAGTGAAGACATTCAACCCATCATCCTCTTTCTTAACAATCAAAATATATCTGCATATTACCTAATGTATGCCTGGACAGCAAAGTCTCCCCATGAGAACCCCAGATCTAGAACTACCTCTCTTCGCTGTTTCCCTGGACTCAGGAACTAGAACAAGTCCTACAGATGTTCTTCTTTTACTGATATGGAACTAAAGTCTGAAAGGAGTAAACAAGTTGCTTACATGGAGTGAAGAATATTCACTTATGCCAAAATCTTTTATGTATACCAAGGGAGCCTCATGAGGACATCTTTGCTATATCATTTTGTAAAGAAAGAATCAAGAAGCAGATCTAGCCATCAAACTTGCTTCTGTTAAGTTGTCCTGCTAAGTCTCATTGTGGGAAACCAGTTTTAATTTAATTCAGATATACCTCAATACTTTCTCTAAAAAATCACCACAAACATTTGCAAAAGCTTTTATTGGTAATTTACTATCTAAAATGAAAATTAGCTATATTTGACTCATATGATGGCAGTAGGAAAAATAGTTCGGTTGCCCTCAAGTTCAGGCCAGAGAATATTGAGTCCCCACAGTCATAGCTCAGTTGCTGCTTTACCAATGGATGTGACTTCCTACTCTGCTGTTTCACATGTTTGCATCACTGCTATCATCTTATCCATCTTTTTCTCTATATTTCCACTCTTCATGGGCCTCAGTGTTTTCTTCTGCCAAGTCTGGGGACATTACCAACAGTTCCAAT
The DNA here is from genome assembly GCA_004027875.1 of Aplodontia rufa. Classification (NCBI taxonomy): domain Eukaryota; kingdom Metazoa; phylum Chordata; class Mammalia; order Rodentia; family Aplodontiidae; genus Aplodontia; species Aplodontia rufa. Next base: position 21,796 of record PVKS010013872.1, on the reverse strand, counting down.
TTTTATAATATTATTTCATTGTTTACTCAAATATTCCTTAGTTCCTTAAACATACTTAAAATTTAGGAGGAAAAAATCTAGTTTCCATCTGGTACTCTAAGTTACTATATAGACATATATGTTTTCATAATTGGCATTTTAGATGTTATAATTGATCCTGAAGTCCTAGTGTTTCAAGAGTATCTTGGTATAATTTGGGGAACTTGCTTAGGGCTTTTGGACAGGTTGGGAATACTGTATTATTTTCACATTTACAATATCTGAAAATTCCATGGTCAAGACATTTATAAGCAGAGTTTAGAAATGACATTCAGGGATCTCACTAATCCTTGTGTTAAAGCAATCAGGATTCTCACACTTCTGAGTGTTTTCCAATATTGCCCTTCTCTTGGAAATTTTTTACCTTACTTAAGCCCTCCTCTGACCTCAGACTTGATGCCAATGAAAATATGTGATAGCTTTACATCATGGAGCTACTTTTTTTATTGTCCTTCCACCAAGTTCAGGGTCTATTCTCCCTCCCTTTGAATCTAAGTGGGCTGTGACACCCGGATTCAAATAGAGTTGGCAGAAGTAATGACTTCAAAGATTACCCTCAATAATGTGGTTGGGTCTTAAGAGCAAATACTAAAGTTTCCCATAACAGAAGGAATTTGATCTCAAGACTATAATTTGAAAACCCAAAAAGAGGTTTTTCCTGTCCTACAGATTTCAATCTTGTCATTCCTGACAACCGAGCAAGCCATTTTCTTAATCTCTATGTTGTCCATATACTTGTCTGCCTGACTGTCTATCGATCTAAAGGGGTGTGTGTATGTGTGTGTGTGTGTGTGTGTGTGTGTGTACTATTGATTCTATATATCTGGAGAAATCTAATACACCTACTTAAATATATGATTGCATATTTATACACATATACTTAAATACACATACATTTAAGAGCTAAAATTAAGTTTGTAAAACACTGAGCTCATGCATTACCTGCAATGTAAGAATTTTTCTAAAAGTTACCATGTTACCACACATGTCACCATGTGTCCTTGAGTAGACTACTGTGCTTCTCAAATTTATTTTAGAATGGAATACTTTGGTTGCAAAGCATCCTGTGAAATTTATGTCGTATGGAAATTATTTTTTAGACACTTAGATTAGAAACTTGAAGGAAACATAAAAAGTTTGGAGTAGCTGCTCTGGGGATGTGAATGAACAATGAGGGAGAGGTAAATCAGGTGCTTTCAGAGAAAGTGATACCCTAGATATTTTATAGAACAGAAATATTGTGTAATTGGTTAGTCTCCATTTCTTTATCTTTCTTTATAAATACAGTGAATAGTGAAATTTATACTTTTTGTTGGTATTAGTAAAAGACACAATAGGAAACCAATAGGTATATATTTTGAATCATTTTTAAATTATATTTATAAGTATAGGTTAAACTGTGGGAAAATTTCTCATCTATTCAAAATATTTTTCTAAGCCAGAAAGGTAACAATTATATTTAAACTTCTCTCTCATCACCTCACATCAAGTGATATGCAAAAGTATGTCATTATGCTTCTTTTTTATTTTACTTTATTGAGTTTTTTACTTTTTATTAAGAAGCTGAGTTATTGTACAATCATAAATGCATATAAAGTAACAATATGATATGCATATATTCTTTTTTAAAAAAGAGAGGGACAGTGAGAGAGAGAGAGAGAAAGAGAGAATCAACTTTATTTCGTTTTTGACGTGGCTTTCGTTACTCTAACACTTCATTGTGTACATGGTGCTGGGGTTTGAACTCGAATCCTTGCACATGCCAGGCAAGTGCCTTAACTGCTGAGCCCCTAATATACATACATTCTTAAACCAGAATTATCCCCACATCGCCCACATCCCAGTCTCTTAAATCTCTGTATTTCACCCTTACAAACAATATAAATGCTTAGGTTGTGAATTTTCCCGAATGGAATGATTGCAATAGAATTATTTGGATTCTCAGGATGGTAAAGAGTATGTTACATTGTTGATGTCTCCCTTCATCCCTATACTTCTTAATTTCTCTTAAGTATCCTAACTTTCATGCATAGTTCCTTAAATGGGCCTCATCATTCCTAAGCTACATTTATTTAATAGTTGCTATGGTTTGAATGTTTGTGCCCCCTGCAATTCATATGTAGACACCTTAATACCCACGGTTTATTAAGAGGTAAAGCCTTTCAGAGGTGGTTAGTTCATGAGGGTGGTGACCTCATGTTTGGGATTAGTGCCCTTGTAAGTGCAAACACCCACCCCCTAAAAGCTAGCTCACCCTTTCAAACATGTAAGGATACAGCTGGAAGTCACCATGTGTGGACCAGACAGCAGGCCTTCTTCACACACAGAATCTGCTGAAGTCTTGGTCTTGGAATTTCCAGCATCCAGATTTGGGAGAAATAAATTTTTTGCTTATAGGCATCCATTTATGGCATTTTATTAAAGAAGCTTTAATGAACTAAGATGATAGGTTTACAGGCTTCCCTCAGTACTGACGTCAAAGGAGCTTCCTTCCGCAGCCAGAATGATATGCCTAAAACATAAATATCAACCTATTACTATGAGGCTTAAAATCATTACTTTCATTATATGATCCAAACTCAGAAGTGCTATGATGTATCTACTAGTAAGCCATGACCCTTCCGATCTACACTCCATGGTTTTATAATAATGTCATGGTATATTCTAATGTCATGTAAATCTAAAAAAGAACCAATAAAATAAAAATAAAATAAATGCATAGACAACCTACAAAAAAGAAAAAAAGAAGAAGAAGAGAAATTAATGGAACAAATTAAGTAAGGATCCTCATTCAGATTCAAATCCAAACAGCCAAACATGACACCATTTCTTAATTTGGTTTGCTCTAATGCTTCATGTCTTACATATGATTTCCTCATTGCTTGAGGAAATACACCACTAAGCTTACTGGGATGCAAAATAGGAGCAATGTCTACAACACATACCCGTAGTTAGATGACTAAAAACGAATCAGATCTAGAGAATTGGAAACCCAAAAAGTTTCTTAGCAAAAAGAAAGAACTTAGATGTGCAGTGCAAGCTTAAAAAACATACATATGGGTATATGCAATACTTCTGGAGTATCTGCAAGTTTTGATTAGTAAGAGTCAAGCAATGCTGTATCCCTATATTCTCCTTTATTGCTTCAAAATTTTATTTTAAGATGCATGTTAATATATTCTGAAGACAGATGACCTAGTGTATAATTATTGTAATTGAAATAATTATATATCTACTTCTGATGAACACAGTGACAGATGTATTATACTATCAATTTATGTTTTAAAAACATGAATTTATAACCTTTGTGCTACCAAATCAGTTCTTTATTCTCACGTTAGAAATCATATGTTCTCATTATAATTTAAAAATGAGTTCATGTAAAAACTTTAAAATATAGTGATATGAACAGAAAAAATGTTAACATTTTGTACACACACATGTTGAAAAATTGTCATTACTAGCATTTGTTTTGGTTTATATCATTCTATCCTTTTTCATGTGAAAATAATATTTTATTTATAAAACTGATATTATTTATTTATTTATAAACCTATTAAACCATAATATTGTGTTATAAACTGTTTTTCTTGAATAAGATGTGCTATGCTTTTCTTTCCATGCAACTGCATGTTTTTCATGGAATAATTTTCAAAAAAATGCATCATATTGCATATATAGAAGTGGTATAATTTAAATAAATAATTTCCAATGACAGGATGTTAAAATTCTGTCAGTTCTTTCACTATTACAAGATAAAACCTGGAATGAGATCCTTATAGTCAAATCTTTGTAGACCAGAACCCTCCTTCCCCCTTTAGAACTGATTCCTAATAGAGGGATTGCCGAGTCAAGGCATGTGCAGATCCGATATACTAACTGTGTCTTGCCAGTGATCTTCAGGATCACTGTAACAATTTTCATTCCCATTAGCCAGGCATGTGACTGTCCATTTCTTCCTCCATTGCCAGATTTAGCTACTTAACCATTTCTAAAAATGATTATTTAAATTGACTTTTCTGTTCTGGTTTTCTTTTGTCTAAATAAAAGATTCTTCAACATGGAAATTATGATTCATAAGAAACACAGCTCACTTCCCAGTAAGCCTAGAAGACAAGAGCAAGAGAAAGGAGGGCTCTTGCAAAATTTCTAGAAAAAAATAGCAACAAAAAGATGCAAGAGTTATTCAACTGAGCTATTTTCAACATCCATGGCTATTATTTTTTTTTATCAAGTTAGATTGTATGACAAATTCAGAGAATTATGTGTATGTGTGCATGTGTGAAAGTGCATTTTTATTCTTATTATGGTCAACCTAAATGACCTCTGTTAGATAAGGATTAGGTTCACAATCATATACCAAAGGAAATGCTGTGGTTATATATTAGAATAGAAAATGAGAAAATTCTACAGTATGACTTGATTGGATTGTAATAGTCAAGTGGAAGGAATACCTGAAGAAAAATAAATTGAATTGTCTAAATTTTAAAATTAAGTCCAGGATTCAATCCTTAGTACCCGCCCCCCCCCCCAAATAACTAAATCATGGAACTCATAGTATATTCCCATAAGCAGGATCTACTTAACTAAACAAGTTGACATAGATCTTCAGCTGGTAATGGAAAACAACAGAAATCTGATCGTTGTGCATAGAATGTGTAAACATGAGAGTGCCTGTGTGTCTATTTTGATACCAACACCCACACACTTTCCACTCTACCTATATCCATGTTAATTCTAAGGGGCCACCTTTACTTTCTGGGCTTCTCTAGGTTCTTACAAAGGGCGCCCTCTTCTGGAGTAAGTGTAATTAGGGCATTCAGTTCTTGCCAAGGTCTTTTTCTTCTGGTGAAAATGTGATCCTCTTATTTCAACCAAGCCTTGTGTGTAAAATGAAGACCAAACTACTGAACTTTCTGCACACAAAAAATTCACATTACACACAGGCTTTCCTTCCCTTCATGTGTTGCCCAGAGCTGGAGAAAGCATCTCTTCTGCCCAACTGGCATACAGAAATGTTTGTCAAATAAAAGCAGGACATTTAATTATTTCAACTGGAGACAGCAATAGTAAAAGATAAAAATGAAATTCTATTAGTGGAGAATGCAGTACTTCTTCAGCAAGAGCCGGTCACCCTAATAAAAATATCAATCCATCAGGTAAGAGAGAGGAGAGGCCTGAAAAGGTGATGCCGTGTGACTCTCCACCATTTATTTGAAGAGATATGGTATTGTCTAGAAAAATGAGTGATCAGGGGAAAGGGACTTGGACTGGTTTGAAGACAAACAGGTTCCAGAAAAGGTGCTGGGTTCTTAAGCAAGAGGTGTTTTTTCTGCGCATGCTGTAGAGCAAGTACCCTAGGCCCATCCATTGTGAGAGCTGGTTGGAGAGACAGGGAGAGATGGATTGCTCTAGATAAACAAGAAAGAGACCACCCTGGTTTCACGTTAATTTGCAGGTGGTACTCACCATGACTAGGTAAAAGCATAACTGTGTTCTCTATCTCTTTTTTTCTTAACCCTTTAAAAATGCATCAGCCCGTATCCTAGCAATTGCCAAAACTATGTGTGCATGTACCTCCTTGTGCCTGTATGTGTCTGTATAAGTGTATGCGATGTTGCTTGAACATGCACACTCTTACAGTGACATGGTACTTGACCATCTCCATCCTTCCCGATCTAGATTCATGGGAAAGACTAATTAAGCAGGAGTCTGATTTTTATAAATAATCCTCCCCCCCACCCTTTTACAATGCAAGGGTTGTTTAGAGTTGCTGTGTGATCACACATTTGCAGCTTTATTCCTCAGATTTTAATGCTGAAACCAGGCTGTCATTAACACTTGCACTCTCCTATTCAGATAGAGCATAACACTTTGCATTTTAATTAAAGGGCTATTGGTGGCAGTGGTGCTGCAGATGGGGAGACGTGGGTGGATACTAGAATGTCAGGATATCCCATAGCTGCAAGCACATGCTCTTTGCATTATATCTTTAACCCATTGCAGTTGGCAGCCATCAGCATGCAAAGGAAGCCATACGGGGAAATAAATGGCATCTTTTAAAAAGAGTAAAGGGATTGATTTTTACATCAGTCACTTGAATGAGTGTTTCTCTCCAGAGGGCACAGGGAGGAGACTGTTCTCTAAATGCTAGGAGTGCCTATAGATCTGAATAATGGATTAGGAGGTACATAAACATCACGATTTTCAGATTTCTCCTGCTGAATCAGGACAGCTTGTCCAAAGCATCAGGGAGAAAGCTATTCTTTACCTTGGAAACACTGCATCAGGGGGCCCAAATAATGACATTGCAATAGGGAGAGAGTGCCTAAAGACTGGTGTCAGATGAGACTAAGCTAGAATGACCAGAAGCAGTTAGCTGTAGGTGGGTGGGCCTCAGAGCACTTTCCTGCTTGTCATTTCCATTCCATTACAGTGTGTGTGGAGGCAAGGGACTGCAAACTCAGAATGCTGTAGGGAAAGCAGGTTGTTGGGGGAGAAGTGGGAGAGGGGATCTAATTATTCTTTCTTGACTAGATGGTTTGATGGTGCTGTCCTTAGAGACCCCCTTGCTGCCAGCCTGATATTCAAGTTCAAGGTGAATATTACTTTAGTAGCTGTCCAAAGTTTGTTTAACATCTGAATTGAAGCATTAGAACGATTTTAAATAATAATGACACTGTTCAGATGACAAGGCTTAGAATTTGCATTAAAATTCCATCCTATATCTTATGAAAGGATTAGATATTTGAACAAGCTATAGGGGTTGCTGCAAACAACCAGACCCCCAACATTCTTCCTGGAAAATATAAGGAATGCACTCTTACACATGCACATACACACTTTCACCCTAAAGGATTGGGGGAAAGATCAGCTCATTGGCAAGAACAGGAATAAGTGGTTGAGTAAGAGGGGAGCATACCCAAGTCATTTTTCTTTTCAGTGAAACCATCTAACAGTTTCAGGAGGGAAGCAGACAGCTCCTTTAAAACAAAAAATTGAGCGAGCAGCCATATGTGAGGCTATGTAAACAGGACCCTTCTTCTGATCCCAGGAGTTAACAAAGACAGTGCCAGAAAAAATGAGTCACTCCAGCATGGCTGCGAAAGCCAAGGCTGAGGTTGGGGCTGAGTCATTTCAGAATCAGATCTAAACTCACGTCCATGCCTCCTCATCCAGCTCCTCCAGATGGGGAAGGTAGATGGGACCCCAGAGGTGCCTCCTGTGAATATCGACTGTGGGTACAAATAAGCTAGAAAATGCAGGATCTTTGAAAATTACTTTCTTAACTCTGATTTTTTTTCTCACCAAAGAAGCCCTCATTTTCTTTTTCCAGAGCTCTCCAGGTTTATGTCTGGACTAGGGAGAACAGAACTACCCAACAGAGTAGCTAGGACACTCTGAGGACTCCTCCAGATTGAATGCATGGAATTAATCCCATGTCTATTTGAGCAAAGCACCACTAGTGCGTGGAAATTCATTCTGTTTGCACAGAACATCTTTCCTTTGCCTCCTGCAGCAAGTCCTTAGGTCCCTCAAGAGCTCTCTCCAGACTCTGACTGTCATATCTAATGGAGGGTCCAGTTGGTCAATGTATCTAAGACAGATCATTGGCTATGACATAGTCACTGTCCTTAAGAACCTAACAATCCTTTTGGTAAGACAAATCATGTAAACATAACTTTCAGAGATAACGCAATGATACAAGAGTTTATATTGACTCTGTGAGTATAAATATAGAAATTCATTATTATGGGAGTATCAGAAATTTTGTATTATATACAATGTGTAAGCACACACAAATACATATATAAAAGGTGTATGTGTGCATGTGTATGTGTGTGTTATTCTGAAGTATATTTTTAAATGGAAATGGTCTATCCTGAAGCCTTTCAAAATGTTTAGATAGGTAGAAAAGAGGAAGGAAGAAAATTTACATCAGAATACAAGTAAGGCTGAAATAGACAGAGAATATAGGTTTTGACTCATGATTTAGTACCATGCAAACAATTTTGAAACACTACTTTAATCTCTTGGAAACTTATTACTGAGATACTCTTTAGGATGGCAAAGATAATATGTGAGCAGAGGAGTCAGAATTTGAAATTAAATTTTTACTGCTTTCAAAGCCCAGGATGTACAAATCGGACTAAAGCACATACACTGAGAAATTGGCAGTTTTAAATTTATTATGTCTTAGAAAAGTCAAATAGGCAACAGGCTTGTGTGTCAGGGATTTTCAATGCACATAGAATTAAAATATAGAATATCTACTTGATTTCAATTTTAAGCAACAATATATTATACATGTGTTTTCATTTGTTCTCTTCCAAAATGAAACACCATCCACCATCATAAGTTTAGTTGAGTTCAACTGAGGATCAAGAACCACCTCTCAGCAAACCTAATGATTTTGTTCTTTGTCTTTATTTTATTAAATAAACTTATTCTCTCATCACTAGCCTCCACCTTCGTTCTTCCTTTATTTTTTTTTAATTTAAGGGTAAAACAAGAACAACACATTTAAATAATTACACATATATCATAGCCAAAGTTGGTGACACCGATCAAACTGTCTTGCTGGCCGGAAAAAGAGCACCCATATGGCAGAGCTTCATACATTCATTTGTGAACTGATCTGTACAGGCCCCAATTCCAGATGTATAAAGAAGCCTCAGTTGCTCAAATGATGCACATGGGTTATAAAAACCCAGGTCTTGGAAAATTATTGTTGATTACTATAAAATGGATCCTTCCATATTTAACCTGGTGGAAATGTACCAAATAATTTATTTTTTAAGTAAAATAATTTTGCATCAATTCACTCAATAAAGTACACTGAGAAACATAGAATCATAAACAAAACAGTGTTCCTGACTTTAAGAGTTTCTCCAAACCAATGTTGGAGAGCATATTTACATTTTGTGACATACGATATGTGATGCATATATCAATCAACAAAATTATCATACCTTTGCAGATTCTGTGTGATGCTTGAATTCTAATTTCTTGATGGTCTCCATAGAATTAATAGCTACCCTGGAACAATAAAAATAAATTATAGAAATATGTTGTCTTGAGATGGTTGAATTGATTATAAATAGAATTCCTTACACTTTATCTATATATATTCTAAATAAAAAAGCCAACGTAGTTTTTTTATAGCTAAAATTGAATAATGATGGCTTGCACTCACAGTGGAAACAATGGCCAAATTTATGAGCTGAGATATTTTTTACTTTTATATTCCGAAGAACCTTTATTATTAATAACAACTTACATTTTGATTACCTTAGGGGTATTTATCTATCTACTTATCTACATCTTTATCATATTTCCAGAGATATACACATGTAAATATGTATATAAATATATGTATCTGGTAATAATCAGAAGACATAATAAATATTATAATTTTGTTGTTGTTGTTGTCCCTTAAAGCAGAAACTTCACTTTAAATAATTTGGAGTCTATCTACCTACAAGGATTTAAATGTGGATGAGACCAAATATTGATCTTTGGAAGTTGTCATTTTTAAGATTGCTCCTATGACTACATGACGCTGTTGTTAATTGGTAGCCCCTTCCATCTGGTTCTGAGAGTTCTGCATTTTGAGACTTAAAACAACCTGGGTGAACCTGGAATATATTACACTAAGAGAAATAAAACATGCATAGAAAGACAAATACTGATGTCACACTTATGTGTAATCTAAAAGAGTTAAAGTTGTAGAAAGACACTCGGAAGGGTGATTACTAGCAGTTAGGAAGGTAGGGTAAATGGGGAGTTGAGTGAATCTCATCATAGTGGTGGAAGCCACCATGTTTACAAAATGTATTGTTTACTTGAAATTTGCTAATGGTGTAGATCTTAGGTATTCTCACCACACACATGCAAGAGGTACCTACATGAGGTAATGAATATGTTGATTACCTTGGTGATCATTTCTCAATATTCATGAATGTCAAAACATCATATTACACTTCAAATGCATGCAATTATTATTTGTCACTTATCCCTCAACAAATCTGGGAAAGAAGAAAAAAACCTGCTGAACTAACCTTCAGGAACTGCTATGTGGACATGACATGCCACAGGTCTGACCTTATCTGGACCATTCTCTGCAACTCCATGGTCAGTGTTCCACTCAGTTTAAGGAGAGATTAAACTTCCTGTCTGGGATGGAAGCTTCTCCCTTGCCCCCTGTTCAAAGTCCTTCCTTCCATCTGTCCCCCTCCTCTTCCTTCTTCTTGGCCTTTAGAAACACAGCATTTTTGCTTTTGACTTCCTCTGTCATATACAGAACTTACATGCTGCATGGTTTTAAAATTTATTTCTCATTCACCCTATTTCAAAAGATGTTTCAGGTAGTTTATTCCATGCAACAAAGAATTGCAAGGTACAAACACGCACTAGGTCAGCGTGCTGAAATTTTTATTTTAAACTCTGTTTAACCAAGCAAATCAACTGGACCTCATCCACATAAAATAATTATTTAATCCATAATCATGGTGTCATTGACTGAGTTCCTGTTCAGGTTCCCTTCCATCTTTTCCCTCCCCTAAATCCTTGTCCAAAGAGACAGCAAGAAGTAAAAAATGGTGTGATATGCTCATACTGAAGTGGCTGCTCTGCCATGGAGCGGTCCAGATTATTAATTAAAACAGCCACAATTTGGGCTGGAGCGATGGCTCAGCTGTCCCTGTGCTTGCCTGGCATGCGCAAGTATGCTAGTTCAAACCCCAACACCATGAACACAATAAAGTTTCCCATCAGCAAAAGCCACATGAAAAACTAAATAAAATTGTTTCTCTCTTTTCTCTCTCTCTCTCTCTCTCACTTTCCCTTTCTCTTAAAACAAACAAACAAAACAGTCAAAATAGTTGGTTTCAGATATCCTGTCCCTTTTCAAACATAAATTGACAGTGGGCATCTTAGAGACTTACAGTAGAGAAAAAGATTTGTGATTGTTAAAATAGCCTTGTACAGTCACTATAAACAGAATTTTTAACACATGAACTGTGCAGTGAGCACAGTACTTGAAATCCACAAAGTTGCTTTAAATAGAGTATTTCAGTAATGCAACATCTTGTGTTTTCATATTTCCCATCATATTCAAAAATATTCTTCAACATAAAGAAGAAGCCCAATGTATTCACATAGTAGGAATTAAGAACTGCACACACTAGAAATTATCAAGATACTGGAAGAATAAAATATAAAACTTTCTGATTTCTGTAATATTCTCCCATCCAAGTACTATCCAGGCCTGACCCTGCCTAACTTCTGAGATCAGACGAGATCGGGTGCGATCAGGGTGGTATGGCCATTGACCAGTTTCTGTAATATTCTCAAAGTGGGGGTTTATACTTCTAAATTGATATGCAAAGAATCACTATCAAGGTTGCAATTCTCTCAAAAATAAAAATATCAACATTTTGCTTAACTGCTGGTCACAAGGGTTGTGCTATAACTATTTTTCTTGAGGACATGCAGATGTCAAAGTGATGTATATGATTATAGGTTATTCTATATGGAGGGGGAAAACTAAACAAAGTGGTAGAAAATAAAATAAATCTAGTGATAGTTGAAAAATTGAGACTTTGTTAATACATTTATATATAAAGAACACTACTCAATGTTTTAAAAGGCATTCTGCTTTCTTTGAATCACTTATAAGCAAATCATGATTAGACATTTTAATTTCTATAATTACACTTACATTTCTTCCATGCTGCACTTCCTTGCCAGAATAAGACAGTGTTGTAAGAGAGAGCAGAGTGATTTGTGGGTTGCTTCAGGCAGCCTTTTTCTCATTCATTTGATAAATATTTGTTGCGATAGTTACGAAGCATACAGCTGTGAATAAGAAGCAGTCTAAGCCCTCATACAATCAAAACCAGGCTATTATTAAATTAACAATGCTTATCCTTCAAAGTGTATGTAGACGTACTTGCTTGATTTTCAATTGAACAATTGCTCTTCCTGAACACAAGAGTGTACATACAAGTTATTTCCAGCATTCACCTTGGCTGTACACCGGCTTTTTCACCTAACAGGATGTGTGTCCTATTGTCTGTATGGTTCTGTTAGCTCAACAAAGCTAAAAGATCCTTCCAAAGAGAACTACATAATGCAAGTCGGAAAATTTAAGTTTGGAAAGGGATTTTTTTTTTCAGTAGTGGGGATTGAACACTGAGCCTCGCTCACACTAGGCAAGTGTTCTATTGCTGAGCTACATCCCCAGAACTGGAAAGGGATATTTTACTGCTGAAAATGTGCCATAGATGGAACATAGAGGATACTATGCCATATATTGTGTATCAAAGCAGTCACCAAGTCACTAAGAGTGATAACACATTTATTTTCTGATAGACACAGATGTTATATAAAGATCACTTTGAATTGTTTCATTGTCAAAAAACATGTAGTTTAATGAAATTAAATTAACAACAAAAGAGCTGATAATCCTGAAGTCCAGAACTTTTTAGAAAAAAAATTAACCCATGTTCTTTAATTATATATTACCCTTACAAAATCACAAATATTAAAGTATCTCTGGGGCCTTAATTTCTTCACTGAAGTCAGCTATGGTTTTTTATTTATTATTACCCAAAATTTTGGTCTGCTTTGTTTTGTTTTAACCTTTCAAAGAAAAACTGTGAGGAAATAATTAGGTTTATCTCAGTCTTAGTTTCAACTTATTTTGAATTAAAATTAAGATTATTCTTTGAAAAAACTTTGAAGAGACTGTAGTCATGTTCCTCAGAATGAATGAACTAGTTTAAAGTTTGCCTCCAAAACAAGGGAACAAATTTCAGGAACAAAATGAGAGAAAAAGAAAGGGTTTGGGGATGCACATATTCTCTTCAACTTTTGTTCTGAAATTCTATTTAAATTATTGCTATTCTTTCTGGTACTTGGTACCAATAAATACTTATGACTGAAAGTCACATTCAATTATTTGATATTTCACCCTCACTGACCTCAAACACCTCTACAGTCTGGTTAATGAACATGATGATCTCACTTCCAGATTGCCTAGAAGAACTCCAATTTACACCAGTGTTCCTAGAGTAGTTATGAACTGCATTTCTTCTAATTTTCAAAACCATTCATGTTTAGACTGTGTTTGAGTCAGGATTTTTGTTTGTTTGTTTTTTGTTTTTACTGCTGTCACTAAAAGATTTGATGAGAACAATTTTACAAGAAGAAAAGTTTATTTGGGGGCTACAGTTTCAGAAATCTCAATCCAAAGACAGCAGGATCCATTCTTAAAGGCTTGAGGTGAGGCAGAATTTCATGGCGGAAGTGTGGCAATGCTCAGAGCATTGTAAGCAGGAAAGAGAGAGAGAGAGAGCCTCCACTCACCAGGTACAAAATATATTCCCCAAAGCCCATGCTCCCAAACACCCACCTCCTTCAACCACACCTTACAACCTTCAGCTACCACTCAGTTAATCCCTACCAGAGGATTAATTCACTGATTGAGTTAAGGCTCCCATAACCCAATCATTTCACTTCTAAGCCTTCTTGCATTGTGTCACACATGAGCTTTTAGAGGATACCCAGTATCCAAACCATAATAGACAATAAATTTAATGCTCACCTTATTACAAAAATGAATATGAAAAGGTCAAATTCTATATGATTCTTGCTTTTGTGGAAAAGAGAGGAATAAATTGGTGGTGATGAACAACATAATAGGATGCTAGAGATTTGATGTTGAGAAATGTTTCCTAAAAAGAAATGTCTATTTCATGTCTTGACCTGCATAATAATTAGCCACATACATTTTGGTGAAAGCAAATAATGTTAGAAGGAGAATCATTTGAGGTCACACTTTTTGGTTTGTGGTCCCATGTGGATAAATCTTACAGTTAAATTTGTATGCTATGCCCCCCCCCCAGAATAATATAAAACCCAAATTGACACTGAATTTGAAGCATCTTCCTACTCATAGGATGAGGCTGAATGATGAGATTGTAAGGTAGAGGAGTCAGAGTCCAGGGCCGAGGAGCAGCTTAGTGATAGAGCACTTGCCCAGCATGCTTGATCCTTAGCATTGAAGAAAAAAAAACAATGAATTGAAATCTAGATTTTAATCCTGCCTTTGCCCAGTGGAAACAGGGTTGGGTAACCTTGGAAGATCATTTACCTCCTTTGGGTCCTAGTTTTATGATTTACTAAATAAAGAGACTAGACTCCATCCAGATATGTGTAAATGCGTGCCAGGGGAGCTAAAAAATCCAGAATCTCCCTACTCTGTATCTTAGGGAAAATCCTGAAGGTTAAAAGATTACAGTTAACTGTATCAGTTGAAAAGGAAGCAGAGGCACCTGGAACTCTGTGCTATTGAACTTCCCCTCATTTTTCATAGTGACTTGTGAGAGCTGTGAGAAACACAGACCAAAAATAAAGAAAGAAAGAAAGAAAGAAAGAAAGAAAGAAAGAAAGAAAGAAAGAGAAAGAAAGAAAATAAACAAGTAAAAAAAGCTAAAAGAATAAAACAGATCAACAGATCGTGGCTAAGGGTCTTCATAAAATAGTCATAGGCTGAGAGATATCACTTACGAAGCCACACTGCTATTTAGATGTACATGAAGACTCAGTTATCAATCATTCTTTCAAGACAGTGATAAGAAATTAACAATTCTGCAGTGATTACTCAGAATGAGCTAGCTGCTATGGTATAACTTTTCCGTACCTTAATAGCCATCATAGATGGTTAATAGAGAAAACATGACTACTTCTGCTTTACAGACGAGCAAACCAAACCTCAGAGGTATTTGGAAGCATGTGCAAAAACAGCCAACTATTAAGAGAAGAAGGTAGTTTATATTCCTTCTCTATCCAACATACCACATTTGATATTCAAAAGAAAAGAAGAATAATTGTGATTGTTTGAATTTTGGACCTTAAACATGTAGAGTTAAATATCTTACTGTTTAGAAACAGGATACATTTCCAGAACCCAAATCAGTGAGATTTTAAAATTTATGGGAATTTAAACTTTTTTCTCTTGCAGAAATGTAACATAAGTGTAACAAAAGTATATCTATTTACTTGTTCATTGAATAAAGAAGTAATATTTAGACACTGCCTAATAGAACAGTGAGCTTCAAGATTATATTACAAAAGAAAACATGCAAGTGGTGGCAGTGACGACAAAAGGTTAGTTATTGAGTTGTCTCTAGGAAGTTCCTGCTTGTGTGAGACTGTAATTCAGCAAGGCAAAGACGATTGTGCCTGGTGTGATAGGGAGGTGACAGGACTATGGGGCAAATAGGTGAAGAATTAATATTGAAGTGGAAAGAGAAATGCATTTGAAACAATGGTTAGGCATATGTTTCCTACCAATGAGCTGATTGGACAAAATATCTCTGTTTTTATAACTCTCAACTAAAATAAGAAAATGTTGGACTTAATAATTTTAACCCCCTTTTACTTTAACATATTTTCTCAGTTTAGAGATGTCTTTAAGTTGATGCATCTATTACTATAACATGAGAGATCCAGGGGAAAAATTAAAAAATATAGATCAATGTTGTCTAGCCACATATTAGATAAAACGAATCCTTTACCTTCCAACCAACATCTGCTACCTGCTCAGCAGGTGGAGATGCATCTTCTGTCTCTCAGGAAATACTACCCACACCTCATTGTGCTAATGCTTGGCTGTATTTTTTGGTGGCAAAGGACAGAAAACACAGCTCAAATCAAATTATTCAATAAAGGGAATTCATTGGCTTGCATAATCAAAAAGACCAAGGTAGCATGGTAGTACCTGAGGTGGAAACTCAAAATGTGCACTAGGAGCAGTCTCTATGTCATGCTTTATTTTCAGGTTCCATGTGGTATTAACATGGCAATCGTTTGCAAGCACGAGTTATTCCAGATTCAGATTTCCTGGAATCTTCCTGGTATCTGCAGTACAATACCAGAATTCAGAAAAACTGGATCATGTCGACTTTATGGTCTCATCCTTAATCAATCATTCTTGCCTGAGAAATGAATTACCCTAACTGGCCAAGACTCCTAAAGAGCTAAATATTAATCCCAGTGGACTTAGCTATTACTAATCAAGCAGGTATCAGTTTCTCAAATTAATTTAAAATTATAATAACCATTTGGGAAATCTCTGTAAATAAAACATCCTCCTATTTTACCTTATACATTTACATATTTATTTTTTATTATGTATTTGTCCTCAGCTAGAACAAAAATGTTATGAAAGCCAAGAATTTTATCCCTTGACCTAGAAAAGTTTACAGCACTTAGGAAGGGCTAATCATGAATAGCCCTAAGAGACACATGCATAATCATTCATAACTTTAAGGACAGAAAATTAAGGCATAGGAAAGTTAAATACAGTGTTAAAAATCAAGTATTTATTAAGTAGTTGATCAGGAATTCACCCTAGGAATTCTAGCTAAAGAGATCGCACACTTAGCCAATAGCATCTATACAAGTTGCCAATACTTCTTGGTTTTTATATTTTATCTAATATTTAGTAGCATTCTGAATTTTATCAGTGATTTAGGGACTTTCAACTTCATGTATGCACTCTAAAATAAGATAATGATATTTGCCCTGCCAGTTTCGCAGGTATATAATAATACTATTAAAATTATAAAACAGTTTATAAATGTGAACCATAATTATTTACATTGTTGAAAATTCAGATATCAAGAAAGGTCCTACTACAGAGAATTATGTCATTTTGATAAAAGCACCATCTAACTTCCCTGGAATTTAGTTCAAATACTAGCTCCATTTGCTCATCAAAGTTTGAAGTGAATATTGAAGCCAAATTTGTATCATTAACTTTCACTTGATTGAGTTCAGACACCCCTAGGTAACTTTCTCAAACTTCTCCCATTCATAGATGACACAGCTGGGTAGAAATTAGTCTCTAAAAATACTTTCACACAACCGGCTTGTTTTCTAGTCACTGTCTGCTTATGTTATGCTCATTCCATCTGTCAATAGATGTGAGTCACACATTCGACCTTTCAGCTTCACTTGCGCACATAAATTTCTTCCAATTTCCTGTGAAACAAACACTTTTAACTCTTTAGGGTTTTGTAATTTGTACAGAGGTCATTCAGGGATGATTCAAAGAACAAAGTAAGCCCTGGACTGTGTGACAAATTTGACTCGAGCACTTTATAACTGCAATAGATTTTCTTTTACTGTTTGACTAATAAATATAGGTCTATATACGAAGAGGGACATGCATATGTATTTGTATTTGTATCTACTTTTATATGCATAAACCAAACACTCCAATGTCTTTCCATGATGTGGGATCACAAAAGAAAACCAGATCAATACTGGTACATATACCCACCAACCCTCACTCTTTAAGTCAGCATAGTTTTATCCCTTTTCCATTCATGAGAAAGAACACCAGAATCTCCAATCGAGAAAGCAAAGTTTATCCTTCTCTAACGTCTACCTAGCGAGCATGACTACATTGTCAAATTTTTCTAATCTACCTTTTATTCTGACTACACAATGAATAGATATGTTGGCAGAAGCACATCTCTATTTTGAGCATTTTTATTTGGACTGAGTTTAAGTTAAAACTAGTTCCATGATTTAACAAAAACCACAAAGCTCTCCCCAAAGCCTTTTATGATAAGAAAAGAACAGGATCTCTGAATAACAAAATGATGGAATTGACAAAGGTGGCAAATAAAAAATGTGTTCTTATCTCAAAAGCTATTCTTACCCTAGACAAGACAGGAATAACAAGACCTTTTTCTTCTGTTTCCTCCTTGGTTACCAATTCCAACCTGGCCGAAGGGATGATGGGCCTCTTTCTTTAAGGACTATGAAAGGGAGCCATATTTGCAGAAATCCCAGAACATGATGGAAAGGAGATATTTTGGTTTTGGGCTGAAGTGTTAAAGGCATTTATGTTTTACTTTTCTTTCTTTGATATTTGGCAAATCTATTGACTTAAAGTGTTTGAAGTGTACTTCCTGTTTCATGGATACAACTCTAGGTCCATAGAGACTCAGGGGAAAGATCACGGTTAGTAGTAATATAATCAAACTGACTCATAAGAATCCAAGTAAGATTAAGGTATGTTCCTGGTCAAAATTCCAGGTGTAAAGCCAGAGATCACACTTTGCTAACCAGTGCTTATTGGGTCTATTTCATGTTTGTGTTCAAGCTGATAAATGTAGATACTCTGAACAGCTCTAGCAGAGGAAATCCTGAATCCAGGTGTGATTGTCTGAAAAGTTTCGGTTTCCTTTTGTGATTTACTCTGACATGTAGAAAGAAAGAAAAAATGTCCAGAAACCTGGGAACAGCATATGGCAACTGGGTGCAAGTATTGCCTGGAGGCTTCTCTAACCATATGGGACCCTGTGTAAGTGGAAGTAAGTTTTAGTGTGGACAAATATGAGGCAGCCAAGGAAATCTACAGAGGCATCACCTTTCGATTTTACTAACGTGGAAGTGAAAGGGATCAGAGTACCAAGTATTTTAATAGAAACAACTCTATATAGTAAAGATCTGGGACTCCATCTAACCTCTGAAAATCATTGGTCTTGCACAAATAACTCAATTTCCTCAATTATAAATTGAAAGAACAGAGAGCAAGTGATTATCATTGGGACTAAATGATATGGGATCCTACTTTCCTTATTCATCTTTGTATCATCAGTTCCTTGGTGCTGCCAGTTCACTGGAATTGGCACACAGTGGGATCCGTCTGTAAGCTTGTTTCTTTGTTTAAACTTCCATTTGCACAAAAGATTCATCATCTTGGGAATATTTTGAAAAGGAAAAGAGACTTTATCATTAAAGTATCCTTAAGGAATAGAAAGTTCTAAACAAAAAGCAAATCTGGAACACAAAACAACAGACACGGCAAGGAGATAAGAGGGGGCACTGAATGGATAACAAGACAACAAGTCACAGGCTCTACTGTTGAAAGACCACTTCATTAAGGAAACAGCAATGATATAGCCCCATAAAGCTTCAACAATAACAAGTTCAAGAAATCTCAGATTTCATTTCAAAGACTAATGAAACTTCTTACCAAGAGAACACCACTCAGGTCCCATACTAAAAGGAAATCCTTGTAGGTAGAAAATGTGTGCAAGAACTTTGGAGCATTAGAAGAGACAAAACGATGCTAAGTATGAATTCAGATCTATCTAGAAGACACAGCCATTAAGAAAACCAGTGTCTTTCCCCAGGCTGAATAAACAACCCAAGGAGATTTAACCAGAAACTGAAAGAAACAAAATGTCGGTTGAAAATAACACTTCCTGGCAGGGAAGTCTATCAAAATGATGACTCTTTCCAAGAAGGTGATTCAGCCAGCCTCCCAGGAGGCATATGAATCCAGGTTGCACGGAAGAATAGGAAGTACATGGTGGTGAACAGTTTGCTCCCCAACATTCCCAATTCCCTTGGGGTGCACTGGCTCACCAATGAACAGCTTTCCATCTAGATTCTCTGCAATTATGGGATCAATTGCTTTGGGGGTTCCTGACCCCTGCTGGAACTCACGAAGTTGCCAGTGGGTGACTAAATTAGTGGAAAAGTAAAAAGTGAGGAGGCTCCCGAATCAGATTACTGTGTAAATATTCGAGATGCTCCAAATACCCCCACGTATTTGGACACTGTTTTCTGATTCAGAAAGCAAATTTGTTCTGCAGGTGTCTGTGTTTACGGCTCTCAGCCCACTGTCCAGTTGTCGGTGTTTTAAACAAATAACTTTCTAAACTTTATTCCATTACATCTTAGTCACATTGCAAGGTTATTCTCTGTAGGTGGTGAGTCAAAGAGAAACAGCAAACAATATAACCATTTTTTTGCAGCCACTTTCATTTAAAGAAAAATCAGAAGACACTTAAGAAATTATATAATTTCATGGAAACTGACTAACATGCGGTTGAACAATAAGCCTCTGAAAAAACCAAAAGGGGTATTAAAAATGTTCTTGAGCAAATGAAAATGGAAACACAAAATACCAAATCCTATAGAACATGGATAAACTGGAAAACGTTGGGCTAGAGATTTTGAATGACAGGAGAAATACTTGAAATGGCCACTTCATATTTTTTATCCCTTTAATTGATATTTGTGAAAATCTGTTAACGGATTGTCTGAAATCAGGTAGAATATAAAGAACTTGTCAAAAATGATACTATTCTAGCGAAGAAAACCACATCCACAAACAAGACTAGGTCAGGGAAGTAGAGACCGCAGTATCACTTTTGGATTCTTACCCAGAAATTCTCTCCCGAAATGAAGACCAATTAACCTGAACTAAATCAAACTGGCATCCTGCAGAAGGCAAATGCAAGACTGGATACACAATCTGAAATTAAGCTTTCAGGCTATTTGCACTTTTCATTTTAGCCAGTGTGTGCATTGCAGCAAAATTGTTCCAAAGTTAATTTAGATATATCAAACTTCATTTTCCTTTATTATCTTCTATTTAACTGGGCAGTAGCCACAAGTGAAATGAAGGTCAACAAATCAATTAGCAGAGCCGTGGTGTGGTGAAAACGGCTGGCCCAGGTGCAGACTGGGCACTATAAGACCAAAATAAGAATGTCTAGTGTCTGCAACAGTCTGTACATTGTTCAGGAGAGGACATTGTTCAGGAGAGGGCATTGCTTAGGAGAGGACATGCAGTCCTCTCCTGTTCTTAAGTGGAGGTGAAACTAACGTGGAGGTGAAACTAACTGCCAGGAAGTTAACTGAGGGGGCCTCAGAGAGACACAAAAATTTGGACATGGAGCTGATCATAGAATGCAGTTTGCCCAAAGGACCACTATAGTGCAGAGCATGCAGTATGGTGGTCTTGGGGCCAATGCCTAGTGTCCACCTCTGTTTACCTGTCAACTTATTTGATTGCTCTTAACTCCTGAATCCTTGTTCAACAATTTGGTAGACACAGATTTACATGCACATCACAGTGTAGCCACTTAATCACGTGAAATATGCTAAACTGCTTTGCCTCTGTAAAATTGGCACCATAATAATGAATGCTAATAGCGGTTCTGAGGAGTAAATGAGTGACATTGCCCTAAGATGTATACCGCTGACAATAAATGTTTGCCTCTTTCACGTACTCCGCACGTCTGTATCCCAGATCCACATCACACAAATTCACAGAAATGAAACCTGCCCACTACTCTCTGCCTTCCTCCAATACCCAATGACTTGCTGTAGCTTGAGGCCCCACCCATATTCACTTAGGAGATCATTGTCCAATCCCAACCAGCAAAAAAATCACATTGTCACAAAGGCCTTGCTCTAGGAGAAACAACACTGATTTTACCATTTTATTATAAAATCATATCTCACATAGTGAGAAATGCAAAAGAGGTACAGAATAGTAGCTATAAGGCAGTCAATCATGTAATTAATATCTGAATCAAAAAATAGAACACTGCTATCAACACAGATGATCTTAGAGACAATCACATACATAAACTTCATATCGTAGAAAAGGCTTAGGTTGTAAAAATCACACAGAACTGAAATTAGTTTTGCTTCCCTCGCTTAAAACTATATGACTTGGGGCTAGAACAGTGGCTCCGTGGTTAGAGCGCTTGCCTGGCATGCATGAGTACACAGGTTCAAATCCCAGTACCCATGTACACAACCAAGGGTCAGAGCAGTGAAAGTCATGTGAAAAAACTCAATAATAATAATAATAATAAAAGTTGATAGTTGATTCCCTCTGTCTCTCACTGTCCTTCTCTCTTTAAAACAA
>PVKS010013871.1:0-49743 GCA_004027875.1 Aplodontia rufa | reverse complement strand
TTTTTCATGTGGCTTTCATTCCTCGGACACTTGGTTGTGTACACTGTGCTGGGGTTTGAACTCGAGTACTCATGCATGCCAGGCAAGCACCATAACCACCGAGCCACTAATTCCAGCCCCTAATTACTATTTTTAATCAAAGGAAAAATGTGAGATGACTTATGGCATAACTAGGTCTCGAAGCCAGGGTATGCTGGAGGTAGATTCAGACTCAGTCTAACAAGTCCCTCTGCAACATACTCACTAAGCAGTCTCCTTCACGCACATCCACAACCAATTGCCAGCTATTACAGAAGAAAAAATACTCTAAGTAACAACCTGTATGACTTATATTTGGCATGGTCTTTTATGTGAGGAAGTATGACAGCAATTCACGTGTATACTTAAAATATTACACTTTATTATTCCTTAAAAAACTCAAAATGTTTCACATCATCATTGCTTTCTGCCTCATAACATTTTTTCACTATAGTGAGTAGAGTTCATTTTGACACTTGAAATTACATATCTGTACCAGAAGTAGCTAGAACATTGATCCATCATATTGAACAGAGACCATCCTTTTATAGTTATTGAATTTCCAAAGAAGAGATGGTTCTATTGGTTCTACATAGAAAGGTTTCTACACTGAATGGTATTCATACCTCCAAATGAATACTCTGTTCTAGATAGTACTTGTTTACAGAATGCATGTAATGATGCTCAAGAAAAGTTTAACCCTTCCCTGTAGAAAACTAAGCCACATTTATTAAAGTATTCTTAGAAAATAATGGAAATTAGAAACAACCTGAGAAACATTCACCAAAAGTGAATATAAAATGAGTTTGATACATGTGTGCGCACGCGCATTTGGATGCACGTAAACTTATCCTTATTTTCTAGAAAAGGATAACAGAAAACTTCCATTTTAAATTTTATTCATCTATGTATTTATTTTCTTAACAAACATACATTAATGATTGGTGGTGTTGAGAAATGAACAAAATGTACTACTAAATGCCAATTATCATTTTAGAAACAATTTTTCTTTTATTTATGAAGAGGTATTTTCTCTTGTACTGTTTCTGAGCTTCAGGCTTGTTTAGGTGCGTGGATGGCATCTACGCCAACAAGTTCTCCTCTTCCATTATTACAGTCCCAATGTGTATTTCCTTGCCCAAAGGCTTTTTCCTGTTGAACTATCCATCTCTCTTCCTTCCACCATTTGACAAGCTACACTGCTGTATTGTCTTGTGACTTTCATATACATCTTGAGAGCCATTCATCTGTCATACTTCTGTATTACATACAGTTCCTTACAATCTGTGATTATGCTGTCTCTATCAAAAGATCTAGCATTTTCAGCATTTCTACCAAAACCAAATACTGAATCATGAACAAGATATATTGAGGGGGCAAAACATGCCTTGAGATATATATTACAAACTATCCGATACAGCAATTCTAGTAATTTATTCTATAAATAGAGTCAAGTGTACAACATTTTACATATGTATATATACTTTTTTCAAATATATGAAACAGTCTTCATTAAAGCATTATTTATAATTGCACAAGGACTTGAAATATATCACATTACATTCCATAGAATGAAATACTCTACAACCATAAAAAGAGAATTATGACATCTCATCAATCAATATAAAACAATTTTCAAAATCTCACAAGAAACAAAAAAATCAAAGCATAGAACAATGTGCATAATAAACTAACATTTGTGCAAAGAAAAAAATGATACACACACAGTTGTGCTCATACATGCACACAAGCACACACATTGCTTAACTTTTTATCTTTATTTGTTTCTGCTACTGATGATTTACCTATTGTTTCTCAGATCCACATCCATCTTTCTATACGCCATTCTATACTTAAAGCTGGGATTCTGGAAATTACATTTCCTATTCTCCTTGCCAGCTGGCTTCCTGTTAAGTTCTGACATGAGGAGACACTAGCAGGAGATCAAAAGACAGGAGGAAGAAGAGAAACTTCCTGTCTCTGGCTTCAAAAGTGAAGCTGTTGCTGACTTCTGGAAGCAGCATCAACAACAGCAGGGATGGAGTAATTCTGGATGTCATCAGCACCTTTGGGGAAGCTCTGGCCTTGTCAATATGGCACCTTTTTGGCAGATCTAAACACATTTCAGCACCTCCAAGGGCACAGCAGTAGTTTTAAAGCTCATGGGATTCAAATTCAGAGTAATCATAAATCTTTCCATAAGATTTTTTGAATTTGAATGAATATTCAAAAAAATTTTAATACCATAAAAGGATTAAACCAGTTCCTGTGCTGAGAAGGCTCTATATACCTATATGCAAGCTTGTTCCCAGATAAAATTCCTGAGACTTCTAATTTAGATATAATCTACCATTCCCACAAATTTTCTAAAATCTTCCATGTATAGGTACATTTAAACACTAAACTAAATGTAAATAAAAAATAAAATTGAACTAAAATATTTTATAACTCAATTCAAAAATTAAAACCAATACAAGTTTATTTTTTTAAGAGAGACGGACATAGAGGGAGAGAGAGAGAGAGAGAGAGAGAGAGAGAGAGAGAGAGATACAGAGACAGGGAGACAGAGAGAATCAATTTTATTTCGTTTTTTATGTGGTCTTCGTTGCTCGGAGACTTTGTTGTGTATGTGGTGCTGGGGTTTGAACTTGCGTATTCGCGCATGCCAGGCAAGCGCCGTAACCTCCGAGCCACCACTCCCGCCCCCAAAAAAAGTTTAAAAGAAAAAAAAAGTCTCACTATACTTTGAAGTAGATAATATAAAATGTGCTATTTAACACGATACCACTATTCACATGTGGCTCTCATAATTCAAAATTATGTTAACCTAACACTCCTCATTTTTACCAGTCACATTTCAAGAACTCAATAGCCATATATGATTAGTAGTGACCCTATTAGACAACATAAGTATTCTCTCCATAATCATAGAAAGTTTTGTTGGGCAGTGCTGTTTACTTTAGAAGGAAGATGTTCTCTCAAAGGAAAAATTTTTTTTATTGGGAAGACACCTTAATGAATCCTTTCTATTTTTATTTTTTGTTTTATTCTCTGACCCATAAAAACAGAGGTCCAGAGGAAAGGATTGTAAAAAGGAAAACAAATACTCAATGTTATGGTTTTGAGATGATATATCCCCCCAAAGTTCCTATGTTAATACAGGAATATTCAAAGCTTAAATGATTAGCTTTAACCTAAATGGTCCACCCTAGTTTGAATAGGTCAACTGGGTGGTAAATATAAGTGATGAGTCACTGGAGACATGCTCTATAAGGATTCATCTTTCCTGTGGTCCCTCCCCTGCTACAGTTTTCTGGCTGTCTTGAACAGAATAACAGTATTCCACCACACCCTTCTGTCTTACCTTGGGCCCAAAGCATTGGAGTCAAAAGACCATGGACTAAATCTCTGAAAATGTGAGTTCAAAATAAACCTCTCCTCCTCTCAGTTGTTTTGTTGGGTATTTTCATCACAGTGATGAAAAGCTAACACATACAATTAATTGTTAATCCTTGTTATGTAGGAAGCTATGACTGATATCACTGGAAGAAGTTTGGAGTATCCAGGGGGATTCAGAAAAAGAGAAACATGGGAGAGGTTTCAAGAAGTCAATACGATAAAAGGCAAATTACACCCACAAGAAAATAGCTAGTAAGAAACTCTCTGTGGCCAGATCAAAAAACTTAACATAAGTTGTGTCTAATATTCAGTTAATGTTGTCACCCATACAATGCTTAATTTTTTTCAATTATCCCCTAACCTTCCATAAGAATCTTTTATATACAAGAGCAATGAGTTAACAGACTATGAAGTTATGATGAAAACAAAACTTCAGGCACAAAAAAAGGGATTATCCTTAAGAAGGAGTAGCAGAATGGAACTGTAATACTCAATAGGAACAAGAAAACACTAAGTGCCTCCAATAAGACTCAGAGATGTTGGAGAAAACTCGACAGCCTACTACATATTAGGGACTAGGGCTGGAGCAATTTTGATAGAAAAGGTAACATCATAATACATGTACAGATAGGATATATATTTATACCTATGCTCTAAAAAAAAAAAGAAACTTTACTAAATAGAAATATTGATCACAAATTTAAAAAATAACACTTTGGGGCACTAACTACCTGCCAGGTGCTATTCTAAGCAACTTATGTGCCCTAATTCATTTAAACTTTAGCACAGTTCAGAAGTATTATTATAATTATCTTTTTTTTCTATAATAAGAATATCAAGATAGTAAGCAAGAAAGATGTGGAACATAATTCAAACCCAGATAATCTATCCTAAATCTATTACTCATACATAGTACACTATATTGCCTCCAAATTCAGATTGAAGAAACAGGTTAAGAAATAATGATTTTTATTTATTCTCTTCATACAAGTGGAAGACAAAACAGAATTTTGAAGTCTACGGTATTCAGTTACTTTGCATTCCTAATACAATCTGACAAAGCAATCTATTAGATTTTTTTAAGTTTCTATCTCAGGCTAAAAGGTTGGTAAACTTATGACAAATAAGGGCTAGTACTGTAGCATAAACAAGGAGCCTCATTCTGAAGCATGAATACCATGCAAACTCTCAGGAATGAATGTGGATTATCTTTGTGTATTAAAACAATATAACTAGAAGAGAGATAGCTTCTAATGAATTCAAAGTAACAAAAAACTGATACAAAATTGGCAAAATTTCTTATCATTCTGTTTATAGTGACTGAATGCTAAAGGATAATAAAATAAAGCAGAATAAAGGCTCTCTACTGAGAATAGTTCTAAAAAAATATATTCAATCTTCTCTCCTTAGGGGTAAGAAAATGAAAAGTCATACAAACTAAATTTAAGATGCAGGT
Organism: Aplodontia rufa; assembly: GCA_004027875.1. Lineage (NCBI taxonomy): Eukaryota > Metazoa > Chordata > Mammalia > Rodentia > Aplodontiidae > Aplodontia > Aplodontia rufa. The sequence continues at coordinate 44,870 of PVKS010013871.1, read as the reverse complement.
AGTGGTTGAAAATCTCTCATGAATTAAAGATAACACTGAAACAGGAAAACCTAGTTAGAGAAAGTATTTGATTTCTACTGTCAATTCAATGTTATCTTCTTTAATTCAGAAAAAAAAGCTGGGATAATAATCATTATGTTCTCCTTCCTCTAACCAATAACAAAAGCAATTGAGAACATTCCAATTTCTGACTGCCTGAGTCAAGGGCACTTTTAGAAAGGTTAAACCCAAGTGAAAGATCAGACTGCTGAGAATACACCTTGCTTGTTCAGATGATGTGTGGAGTTCTAATTTGACATCACAACTTCATCCATAACAATGAACCCATATAAGTAAAAGAACAGTAAAAAGAGCTCAATGAACATCACAATCAATCACATTCTCATTCATCCTGATGGAGAATATCAAAGTTGGAAGAAGTATTCTATTTTTCCTTGAACCAGAGTGAGAATATTTGACTTCTGAATAACAGGTGTCATATCAATCATTTCATTTTTATCACAATAATCAACACAAATAAGTATGTCTATTTTAAATAAAGCAGAATAAAGGCTCTGTCTATTTTAAATTATGTCTGAGTTATGTTTAATACACATCTCTCTATTTTAAGTTCTTCATGTAACAGTTAAAAATGAGGTAAAAACCTAAGAACAGACTAGGGAGAATCTAGAAAAGATAGTCCTTAAGGGATAAACTAGTTAAGAAGTCATTCTACAAGGAGCAACATTATACTTTCCACATAATTCAAGAAAAATTAAGACAGCAATCCTGAGTACAGAGCTCTAAAATATTACATTTTTCTTTTTTTTAATTGTCTATATTTAAGAAATAAATTCACATAGCTATCAGAGTACAGATGTAATCATGTTATTCTTTTACTTTACAACTTTCAAAAGGTCCATTTGGCAAAGAGGATAAAGTGCAAACTTCTGGCATAGTACACAAAGGTCTTCATGTACCAGTTCCAACAGAATATAATATCAGCTTTGCAAAAGAGCCTGAGATAGCCTTTCTAGGAATAGGGATTTCTAAGCTCTTCAGGAAGAGACGGGAAGGAGAGCTTAGGCAGAAGGAACATACCACTTAGAAAAGCCTGGATGACAGAAGCCTTATGTTATATTCAGGCAAACACAAGCAGCTAGATATTGCAGAAATTTAAAATGTGATGGAAGAAATAGCAAGCTATTAAGATTGAATGAACTGAAATTATTAAGAACTCTATGTTATACTCAGCAATGACCTATCACAAACATACCTCCAGGTTTCCGTCTCTAAACTCAGATAATGTAAGAGAATATAAAAAATAATATGTATATTTGCATACATATTTAAATGTGTAAAAATCCTACAACTAAGAATAAAAGCCCTTTTAATCCCTTTAATTAACCTGCCCACACTCCCAAGAATATTATGTTTTCCATATTGTAAGAGAATAAGATTCATTTGAACTTTCATGATAGATTGCCAAAATATAATCTAGTAAAATAAGATACAAAAAATATGACATTTATATAACAATCCTTAAACATAATATATTTTAGAGACCATAACTAGTTAATTAATATACATGTTCTTACCAAACCTCTAAAATTCCTAATTTCCAAATAAGACCCACTAATTCACATAAAAGAATTAACTGGAAATAGTACTGTGTGTTCCTTATGTGTTTGGGGAACAAATTAATCTCAAGAAAGCTATACCTCATGAAGGGCACTATGAGGAATGGGTTGCATATTGTGCCCCTGATCTGGTGGAGGCCACACTCACAAGATCACAAGACACAATGTGATTTCAACTAGCATTGTCCAATAGAAATATAAACATGGGCTACAAATAAGAGGCACTGACATCATTTTAAATTTTTAAATATCCATATTAAATAAGAAGATAAAATTAATTTTAGTAATACATTTTATGTAATATGTAAAAATATTAATATATGATCAAAAGTTTTTAAAGTATTAATATTTTATATTATTTGTTCAAAATAAGCCTTTAAAATACAAGGTGTACTTCCTACATATAGCACTTACCAATTTGATTACATATATTTCAAGTGCTCAAAATCCATAAATGGTTACTGGCTACCATATTGGACAACACAGATATACAGGAAAGAACAGGCACCTTGGAATTAACATGGACCTAGTTTTGAATCTAGTTCCATAGCTCACTAAGCTGTGCAGTCATGACAATTATATAAATCTGAGCCCTATTATTCCAATCAATAAAATAGCAATAATATGCCTTGTAAATTTCTTAAAAGAATTAGAAGTAACATACATAATGGACCTTGGCACATTCAAAAGAACTCAATATCCTCATTATGCCAATCATTATAATGTAGTTGGAGAAGAAAAAGTACCAGAGTGAGAAAGTTCAAATTCAAAGCTAAAAAAAAGTGACGGAAGAGAAGAGAAAGATTAACAAGAAGTTGAAATAAGATTGTCAAAATCAACTATTGGGGTTGCAGCAGTGGCTCAGCGGTTACAGCGCTTTCCAGACATGCACGAGACACAAGTTTGAATCCCAGCACCATGTACACAATGAAGTGTTGGAGCAATGAAAGTCACATGGACAATTAAATAAAACTGGTTCTCTCTTTCTCTCTCTCTCTTACTGTCCCTCTCTTTTAAAAAATCAGCTATTATTTTTGCAAAATAAAAGCAAACAAAAGCCACGTTTTCCAAAATTGTGAATGACGAAATATTATTAGAACTAGAGGTATGATGGGTTGTTTTTTTTTTTAAGCAAAATTGCTTTCTTGATTAGTGTTGCAATGCATGGTGTCTAGGTTATTAAGTGGCACAAAATGGTACTTTGGGGTACTAAAAATGCTTACATAAAATCTACAAAGATTTTATTACACATAGTGGTAACAGCATTCACTGTATAATATCTAACAATTTTTTTCAAATAAGTGTTAAAAACATATTTTTCATTCATTTATATAAGAAATTAAAATGCAATGCAGAAAATATATAAAACATACCTCTGATAAAAATGTTTGGGCCGATTTCTGAGCTCCTACATGGAGCAGATATTCATATACATAGAGTGCTAACCTGGAAAATGAATAAAACATTTATTGAGAAAAGGAATACTTAAAATTCATTTTTAAATAAAGTGAACATCTTTCCACAGCAAAAATATTTTATATACTAACAGTGAAAGAAAATAAACCCTTCCCATACCATTTTAATGGGAATTTTTATATTTATATTCAGAAAGAACTTAAACCAATTAAAACAGCACAAAAAGAAAAAGACAAATAGATCTTTTTTTTGGAAAGAAATATCTAAACATGGATTTTTCTCTAGGTCATCTCACTTATCAAAACTTCGCTGCTTTTGTTATATATAACAATTTATAACTAAACAATCTCTAAATCTTAAAGTAAAATTATCTTTTATTAGTAAAATAAGTGAATAAAGTTATTTATCTTTCCCAACAACTTTATTTCCTTTAATCTTTTTGGTGAAATTAATGCAAACCCTAGTTGTGTGCAGAACCACATGCCAAAATTTGTGTTGAATTTCCATTTTAAGACTTTTTCAGCAACCTATCCTTACTCTTTAGGTTTGACTGTTAGATCAATTAACATTTTAGTTTATAACACATTCAAATTCATAAAAACTACAGCATTATGTAAACTTCAAAGATAACATCATATTAAGCATGTGGGTATTTATAGCTAAAAGGTTAATAAAAATGACAAATTTATTACTAAAATATATAATATTGAGTTTGTAGTATACACTTATACTACTCTCATTATTTTATGGATCCAGAATTTTTAGGTTACACCACGTGGCTCAATTTCAGTTGAGCAGTTAAAATATTATTCATAAACCCAAATTAGTCTGAGGCAGTATTTTTAATGATATCTTGGACTGATGCCCAGATAGCTTACAACAGTTCAGTTTCTGTTACACTATATTTACCAATACTGAATTGGGTTTACAGTAAATAATACAATGTAACAATAACCACAATTCTGTATACTACATCACTTGTCTTGCCAAGCAAAATTTGATTGTTAAAGATTGATGGCATTTGTGAAAGCAACAATGTTCTTCAATTTCATGAAAACATACCATGCATCTGTCATAAAAAAAGAAACCTTGTACAAAGTAAGTTGCTCTGTCCATGTAATTCTTTCCCCACTCATTTCCCTATTTCTTTTCAAATTCAACGACACTTTCTAGATCCGTACTTCTCAATTTTCTTCCCTAACACACATGTAGGATATGGTTTTTGCTCCTTTCAGTAGCAGTGCCCCCAGTGGAAGTGTGACTTACTCCAGAGTACATCAGAAAGGATACTGGAACTGGAATACCCCATGGTTTCAAACAAATAGTTCAGCTGGTGATTCTTATCACACATTCTTTGGACATATACCCTGCATCTCCACTAACCACTACCAATTCTATCACCGTATTTACTAACCATGAAGGCAAATTTTACCTGGTAAAGAAAGAACTGTACAATCTTCATAGCTAGATTATAAAGCTTCAAAACTGCCTGCCAATGGCAGTGCTGCCCCACCGCCTAAGTGAGACGAAACATAACCTCAAGTTAATTCCTTGAGGTTTGCAGAACCTAGGCCCAGAGCCAAACCAATAGTATGTACTACAGGAAATGAGGGCCTATGATAAAGACAGAACAATAAAGATGTGCCACCAAGTTTGGAGAATTTGAAAATAAAAAGCAGAAGCACCATGACTGGCCTGTGGGAAAGAGAATGGATCTCAGAACAGTTATGGCCATAGCACAATAGTTGCTGTGTCCTTTCAATAAAACCATTCCTTAAAGTCAAATGAGTTACTTCTTTATAATTTGTAATCTCTTCTTTGTGATAGTAAAGGCACTAATAAACTTCTTCTACTTTTCCTGTTTCAATACAAAAATAATATCTAATTACAAGTAAAATTATAAACAATTATCTGCACTTTCTCCCTCTCTGGATATAGGCAGTGATTCCAAAAAATAAATAAATAAATAAAGTGTGTTAGAGAAAGCTCAGAATCAACGGCGGAAAGGGTTTCAAATCACATAACTTGAGACTATGAAGCACCTTCCCTGTGTGTCTGCCCATTCTCCTACCTTAGATTCTCTGCTATAGCAGCTCATTGCTATAGATAGAATGATGGGAATGGAATAGGGCTGAGATAACCTAGCGATACTGCCACCTTAACTACCCATACTCTGCAACCTCCTTTGAACAAAATTAATGCTTCCAGGTAATCAGAACCTATCCTTCAAAATGGGTGTCAGGGAACAGAGCATGGGTGAACAGCTAATGAACTTTACTGCCATGAGAACTCCATATACATAACCAGCAATTCTCCAATATTTTAATTATCACCTCTGTACATGAATGTCCCAAACCTATCCCTTTAGCCCTATTCTCCGTCCCAAGTTCCAAATCTGCTTCTCCAAATCACTGTGTGAAGCTTCTTACAAGATGTTTCTCTCTTAAAGTGACCATGTCCAACGTAATCTGTTTTTATGGTACCTATGTTCATTGTGAGCACAAAAACAATTCTCTGAAATTACTATGTGAAATTTCTAACAGATGAGTCAGAAAAACTAAGTAAAACAGTAAAACCAGTATAGAGTAGAGGCAGACTTCCCTGTGCCTCTCACAATTACAGCCTCGTCCTCTACCATAATGGTAGTTTCTTGACTGCAGTGAAAGATTATACTTTGTGCCACTCACACTAACAAAATCTAAGATATGTGTCTACATAAAAATGTTAAACCTGATAGATTTTCTAGAAATTTTTTCCCCAATGTACTGTTTTTCTTACTTTAGGTCAGAAATTATCATTGAGAGGAGTGCATTTAGGTTTCTTTTTTCTTGGCAACTTCTATTTTTTATTTTAATTAAAAATGGTATTTATAGCATACAACATGATGTTTTGATATATGTGTACATTTTCAAATGGCAAGATCAAGCTAATTTACATATCCATTATTACCTCATTTATTAATTTGTGATAAAAACATATAAAATCTTTTAACAGTTTTCAAGTATATAACATAGTTATTAGCTACAGTAACCATGTTGTAAAATAGATCTCCTGAAGTTATTCCTCCTAACTGAATTTTTCTATACTTTGACCAACATCTCCCAATTCTCCCCACCTTAGCTCCTGGTAGTGACTTTTCTATTCTTTACTATATGAGTTTGACTTTTCTAGATTCTCCATATTGTGAAATCATGTGATATCTATCTTTCTTTGCCTGGCTTATTTTACTTAACATAATATCCTCCAGGCTCATCCACATTGTTACCAATGACATGACAGCCTTCTTTTATAAGGCTGAAGAGTATTCCATGTGTACTACATTTTCTTTATCCATCTCTCCAGAGGAACAGTTAGGTTAATTCCATATGATGGCTACTGTGAAATGAACTCGGAAATGCACATATCTCTTTCACATACTGATTTCATTTTGCATTTCCTTTTGGATATATGCCCAGTAGTAGAATTGCTGGATCACAAAGTGGTTCTTTCTTTAGTCTTTTGAGGAACTTCCATACTGTTTTCCACAAGGGCTGTACTAATTTACATCCCAAACAGTACACAAGTTCCCTTTCCTTATACCTTTACCAATGGTTATCCTTTTTGTTCTTTTTTATAATAGCAATACTAACAAACGTGAGGTGACATCTCAGTGTGAGATGTTTCGATTTATATTTTATTTACTTTTTAAAATTACTTTTTGGGTATATATATGGTACTCAGGATTAAACTTAAGGCCTTGCACATGGTAGGCAAGCATCTTACTACTAATTGCCAGTACCCTCACCTTATTCCCCTCCCTTTTTATTTTAATTTTGAGAAATTTTGCTAAATTTCCCAGGCTGGCCTCAAATTTGTAATTCTCCTGCCTCAGCTGTGATTACAGGTATGTGCCACCATACCCAGCTTCACCACGGGTTGTTTGTCTGAGAAAGGATCTCACTAAGTTACTGATTCTGGCTTCAAATGTGTGATCCTCCTGAGTCATTGGGATTACTGGCATGCACCATCACACCATCCATTATGGTTTTAATTTGCATTTTTCTGATAGTTAGTGATGTTGTGCATTTTTTCATAAACCATTTGAATGTATTACTTTGAGAAATATCCATCCAGGTCCTTTGCTCATTTTTAATCAGTTTATTTGTTATTTTGCTCTTGAGTTCCTTATATATTTTGAATGTGAAACCTTATCAGATGTTTGGCTTTCGAATATTTTATCCCATTCCATAGGTTATTTCTTCACTGTGTTTATTCCTTTGCAAAACTTTTTCATTTTAATGTAATTTCATTCGTCTAGTTTCTCTTTTGTTGCATGTGCTTTGGGAACCATCTCCATGAAATCATTAATAAAACCTATGTAGTGAGATGTCCTCCTAATTTTCTTCGAATAGTTCTATGGTTCAGATCTTACAGTTAAATCTGTGATTATGAGTTGATTTTCATATATGATCTGAGAAGAGGTTCAAAATCCATTCTCCCACATGTAGACATCCAACTTTCTCATCACCATTTATTGAAGAAGCTGTTGTTTCCCATTGTGTTCCTGGCATCTTTGTTGAAAATCAATTGTGCATAAATGTGTGGATTTATTTCTAGGTTCTCTATTATGTTCCATTAGTTTAAGTGTCTGTTTTATACCATCTATGCCATGAGGATTCGATCACTATAGCTAACTAGTATATTTTGAAGTCAGACAGTAGGATACCTCCAACTTTGTTCTTTTTGTTCAAAGTTGCTTTGACTATTCAGGATCTTTTGTGAGTCCATATAAATCTTGAATTTTTTTCTGTGAAAAAAATTTGTAGATTGCTTTGGGAAGTATGGATATTTTAGCAACATTAATTCTTCCAATCTCCCACAAATAATAAGTACATATTGCCTATAGTTCAAAGCTAATCTTCTTTCATCCATGTGTGTCAATATGCATGTATACATGTGATTCAGCTATATACGGGATAGGATATAGTTCAGTGATAAAAGTACTTGCTTAACATGTGCAAGGCCTGGAGCAACACTGAATTTCATATTCTTGCTTAAAATATATAACATGCAATGAAATGGATAAACACTGCTGATGACAATAAACTGATACAACTTTTTATAAAACTACTGTCAATAAACAAATCAAGAACTTTCAAAAATGTTCACATACTGACTCAACAATTCCATTATTGAGCATCTAACCTAAAAAAAGTCAACCTTTATGCAGAAAAAAGAAACCTTTGTACACAAGGATTTCTAAACAATGAATATGTAGAACAATAAAAAATAGAAAAATGAAATTGGTTGAATTTACAATAAATATTCTGCATTAATTTCCATGTTTGCAAATGTAATGGTGAATTCAAATATATTCATTCAAGGAGCCTAGCACAGTGGTGCACACCTGTAATTCAAGTGACTCAAGAAGCCAATGCAGGTGGATAATAAGTTCAAGCCAGTTTGGGCAACTTAGTAAAATCCTGTTTCAAAACAAAAAATTACAAGGCCTGGGAATTTAGCTCAGTGGTAAAGCAGCCCTGGGTTCAGTCCTTAGTACCGCATTCCCCCACCCCCAGCAAAATACTCAACTCTTAACTATCCTTGAATTTACAGCCTGGGAAAGGGCAAAGACCTTTCTTTACTCAATTCTTTCTACAATTGAGCTATCTAATTTGACATTAAATTTATTTCTCTATGAAATTGTAGAAAATAAGGTAAGATACAAAAATGGAAGTTTTCTAAGACTGTACTGATAATTTCTAAATGAGTTTACCAAACCACACATAAATAAAAGGTAAATACTGCCTATAGTACAGATCTAATTTCTAACTTCCTACATATTTATATATAAATAAATGTTCATATTTTACATTTATATATATATAATTCAGTTATATAAAGCAAATCATTTTTCACAAGTCATCTAATATCTAATTTTTAAAATCTGAACTTCTAACAGCTAAAGTGGATATGATTACATCATATAAAAGATTTCTGACTATAAACACAAGTCATCAAGAGTGTCCTTTATATTATGCACATTTAGTTATAATAAAATGATTTAACAATTCAATAACTTTCAGGAAAATGTACAAGACTGACCATTTGTGGATACCTTTTAATTATGCCTCACAGTTTTCCTTTGAGATAGTTATGCACTATGAATAAATGTACCTATACAGTGAAAAGTTCAACTACCTGACCATAATATCTTATATCTACTTTTCATTTAGGTCTTATTGCCTAACTTAAAACCTGTCTTTTTCAATCTATCTGCTAAATATTCCAAAATGATGTACTGTTGAAACTTGAAAGCAAGGATGAGTAGCCATTTAATGAGAAAACATCCATTCATCTGAAGCTTCAGTGATGACAAATGATTTTGCTTGTATTTTGCCATCTTTTGTTTAGCAAGGAAAAAGAAAATAATTCAAATTAACATAAAGCCTGCAAATTAATGATTTAATTTTTTAGTTAATAATTCTGTATATAAAGGTAGAAGAGAGGTAGAATAACAGCCTCAAAACCAGCTGTTTCTAATTTCTTTTGAACTTAAACTCCTCAATCACTTTTAACTGTCTTGTTTATCTCTTTATATCTCTAGCACCTGAAAAAGTAGGTGTACAATAAATAAGCTTAGTGACTGTCTTAGATCAGGCATAAGACACTTGTAGAATCCTTTGTATTCTTCCACTGAAATCAGTTAAGAGAGAAGTGTATGATTTCCTCTTAGATACCTATTTTAGCATAGCATCCCCTTGGAATCTTTAAGGTTTGGCTTCTCACTAAAATACAGTTCTGCAACATGAAAGTTACCAAAATAATTTCTTCACACTGATTCCTAACCCATATATGAGAAGAATAATTTTTGAATAAATTTTGAAAAAGATATATATTGACCCATTTAATTATGTGGGGTAGATTCAAGGTGTTTTTTTATTTTATTAGTTTTATTTTATTAGTTCTTTTTACTTAAACACATTAGGATTCATTCTCACATAATTACAGAAGCATACAATATAATTTGCTCTAATTCTGTCCCTAGTACTTCCCCTTTCTCTCCCCTCCTCTCTCCCTGTTTTCTTTCCTCTACTGATCTTGCTGCTATTTACTTAGATACATTTTTTAGTGCCTTGTGGATATACATAAAGATGAGATTCACTGTGGTGTATTCATACATGTATATAGGAAAGTTAGGTCAGATTCATTTCACTGTTCTTCCCTTATCCTATCCCACCCCACCTCCCCTCAATCCCTTTCCTCTACTTCACTGATCTTTCTCATGTTTTGATGGAAACCCTCCCCTCTGCTTTTATTTTCTTTTTAATAAAAAGATTCTCAAAAGGCACTAAAGGCACTGCCTCTTTGCCCCAAGAAGCCAAATAATAATACTTATGTAATCATTTAATTCTGGATAATTCACAATCATACACACACACACACACATCTGTTGAAGGGGTGAAATACAGAAGAATAAAGAGACGGGGTGTAGGCAATCCAGGGGTAACTGTTTTAGGATCAAATGCATATCATATTGTTACTTTACATGCATTTATGGTTGTTTAACAACTCACCTTCTTCATAGAAAAGGCACTAGCCTCCCTCTCTTCTTATTTCCTCTTAAAAAGAAATAAAGCAAAATTAACAAAATAAAAGGATGGTAGAGAGCTAAGACAGGGATATTTTGAAAGGATGGTCTAGCTGTGTTATTTAGTACTAATGAGTTGTATATATCTAAAATCTTGCATCTGAATTCCACTTCCCATCTTTCAACTACTAACCTACTATCAGTGACAAGAGATGCTTCAAATATAGAGAATTTAGAACAAATTAAGATCACCTAAGGGTCTTCCAGAGGCACGCTGGATGTAAAAGAGGACTCTCTTAATCCTGAGACACTGTACAATTCCAGTGTTGACAAACACATATCAGTGACCAAATGTGACTCCTAGGTGATAAAATGCCAGGAGTTAGCTGGATCACAACTAGCTACAGAGCTGCAAGGAGCATTTGGCAGCCACTGACAGGCTACTCATGGGACTGCAAGAAGTTATTAACAGTGAAACTAGATCAGCCTGATGAAACGTTTAACAGTGCTTACAACCTGCTGTTAAGGAGGTGTGAAAAATTAGAAATCTGTTTCTAACATTGTCTTTGTAAAGTTCCTTGTCATTAACTTGTGCTAAGAAAACAAATTCAGTATGAAACCACACAATAATACTGACACACAGCCTTTATTTTAATCATACTTGCAACATCTATTTCTTTATAGTCTCAAATCAGTTTTAAAGAAATAGATAACAGACAGGCATGGTGGTGCAGGCCTATAATCCCAGTGACTCAGGAGACTGAGGCAGGAGGATTACAAGTTCAAGACCAGGCTCAGCAACTTAGCAAGGCCCTAAGAAACTTAGCGAGCTCCTGTCTCCAAAAAAAAAAAAAAGACTGGTGATGAGGTTCAGTGGTTGCACATCTGGGTTCAATCCCTGGAAAGGAAGGGAGAGGAGGGGAGGGAAAAGGAAGGGAGGGATGGAAGGGATAAAATTAATTATACTAGTTAATATCAGTTAACATAGACAGGAATATCAATGAAAGATTTGACATTAGTTGGACAGCTAAGCATAAAAGAACTTATTTTGCTAATGTTTCGCTGATGTTTATAGAGCCAAGTAATGCTGGGAGTAGAGGTTTGGAGTTAAACAATTTGGTATGTCCAAAAGTAGAAACACTTGCCTTATGCAGACAGGCAAATTCAAAGTTACAAGGTTTACTATCGACTTCAGAAAACTGAAAAGTGCAAAAAAATAAAATGAGAATTTAAAGAACAATTATATCAATGTTTACAGAAATATAGTGATTCATAGAATTTACGAAAAATTCTCCATACAATCTTCCAGCTAAGCTTGAATACACTGGAAATACTGTACTGGGTTCACTTAATAATAGTACTTACTTCAATTCAAACTGAAGGTTACATTTTTCACTGGGCTCCAACTGCCTAGGGAACTTTGATATACACAAACTAAATCACAGTTTATTTTTTGTGTTATTCTCAGAGGGAAGATCACACTTTATATTCACCCAAACACTAGTAGAGTCGTAATACTTATTGAAAAATCTTGGATGTCTTCTCATACTCTATATCAAAGTTTTAACATCAAAATTAATGCTGGACACCAGATTTGCTCTTATGCCATGGAGGAATAAGTGGGACCAGACTTGCCTTCCTGTTATTATCTGGTATAATACATGAAACAACTGATTTTAGACAGTGAACAACAGACAGTACAGCCCTGAAATACCTGAGAGAAAGGGAACAAACTAGGTTTAAGTCCTATTATTTTCCTAGATTTCTGCCTCAAGACACACTCCAGACCACAATGCTAGGAGGAAGTAACCCCAAAACAGAAGAAAAGTCTCTTGAGATGGGATTATGCTAATCACATTTGGAGGAGATTGAGGCAGTTGGAATTTGTGAGGCAGAGTATCAGGAAGGAGGAAACTACACAGAAAGAAAGCTCCAACAATCTGCACAGGAGTTCTTGTATACATGTGTTGGCTGAAATGCCACCAGAACCAACAAAAAACCATTGCTCACACAACCTAGGAAACCGCTGCCTACTCAGAGCAGAAACACTACACCGGACACCAAGAGCATTCGGTAGAAACCCTTGGAGTCACATTCCCGAGGTAGGGCTGAACTGAACTTAAAATAAAAGCTATTTTATACTCACCCTCAAAATGGTGGATAATTTTAACAACCCAAAACAAGATTTTAACAATATGTATAAGTATAGTCAGATTAATATAGCTGAAAGGTAACTTTAAATAAAGATAGATAGTCCCTTGCCCCACAAAATAGTGAATACTAGGTATAACGTCAAAGATACTTTATAAATGACTTCTAGGTGGGTGAAAGACTTGGCCAAATTATTAAAATTACGTTCAACTATTGTTTCTTCAAAGAGAACAACATGAAGCACTAAGAAAAACCATTATGACAAAAATTTTATCATATTTTCATATTATATATTTTTCTCCTGTGACATTCTGAAGAGTTCACTTTTAACAGGTTCTACATTAAATTTTGAAATAAGATCAAAGAAGGAGAAAGGGTTCACAACGAATTTAAGTGATGGCAAAATGTCCTAGAAGAATTACTTTATCAAAGTCTACTTGTAGTTATATTTAGAGTCAATGAGATATGCATAACTTCCCTGCCTAAGAGAATAATACAATAGCTGGTAATGAATTACATTTACTGAATTGAAAAGTAAATTTCCTCCCTGCTTTATGCTAGAGAGACACAATGGTTATTCAAGGATTTAACTAAGATCAATTATACTGATAGAAATTTTCCAAAAACTAAACATAAACTGATAAACACAATGCATACATTCATTACTACCCAAGAAAACCAGATTGATAGAGGTTATACAGAGGTTAAATAAAAGAAGGAAGGAAGAAAGAAAAAAGAAATTTTCTTCAAATAAATTTTCAGTCATTAGTTTTACAACAGGAAGAGTATTTCTTCATGCATTCCAATATGAATAGCAAAGCTACAAACACTAAGCAAATATTCTTAAGTAGCTTAAAAATGATTAGGCTATGAAATTTTTTTACAGCCTAATTATCTTAACCCAAAGTAAATTTCCTTAAGGAAAAAAACAAAGAACTATAATAGTAGGGCTGCATTTTTCACTTTTAAAATTAACCATGTATTTTGATAATGTTTCCGCCTTAACTGTATTTCTATATTCTTCTAATAAAAATAATTAACCATGTAATATGTCCCAATTCTTAAACATATTTCATAATATTGAATTTTTATTATTTTTAAAGAGAGAGAGGGCCAGTGTAAGAAAGAGAAAGAGAATCAATTTTTATTTAGTTTTTCATGTGGCTTTCATTGATCTGACACTTCATTGTGTATGTGGTGCTGGGGTATGAACACACATGCCAGGCAAGCACTATAATCACCGAGCTACTGCTCTAGCCCTAAATTTTTATTATTTTTAATAAAAAAATCAGTTGAATTACTACATAAGTGTCTTTTCTTCAACTTCAATTTATAATAGCACTTCTATAAGAAAATAGGTAAATAAAGCACAAACATTTATGAAAATCAGTCAAATTATTTTATTTTATTTTTTTAAGAGAGAAGGATAGTTAGAGAGAGACAGAGAGAGAGAGAATCAATTTTTATTGAGTTTTTCACATGGCTTTAGTTGCTCTGACACTTAGTTGTGTACGTGGGTTGCTGGGGTTTGAACCCGTGTACTTGTGCATGCCAGGCAAGCACCGTAACCACCAAGCCACCACCACTCCAGCCCCCAGTCAAATTATTTTAAATCTTTTTATAGAAAAAAATATTGGGATGTAATTTGAAATTGGTGTCTTTAATGAAGGTCTTGTTAAATTTTTACATTATATTTATAAGACTCATCATTTGCACAAAAAATTAAACATAGAAAAAAGAATTATTTTTTCCAACTGTTTCCCAGAGGAATAATTTTGAAATGTTAAAAATGATCTTAAGAATTTCAAAACTTTTAAAACATGCATATACCTATAGGTAATACAACTCTACCTATGGTAGATTATAAGGAAAGAATTTTACTGATAGAAAAAAAGAAACAACCTGTTGACTAATTCTATGGGAATCATAACACTTACACATATGTACGCTTAAAATAATGGACGTATATAGAATAAAGTGTTACAAAGTAATTACTCTGAACACGGACAATACCAAATGCTAGGAAGAATGTAGAACAGAGACTTTCATTCACTGCTGGTACTTCAATACAGAACAGCAACTTCTGAAAACAGTTTGGCTACTTTCTACAAAACTAAACAGTCTTATCATAGGATCCAGCAATTGTGTTCCTTGTATTTACGCAAACAAATTGAAAATGTATGTCCATACAGAAACTTGTTGTTTGCAACATCTTTATTCACCACAACCAAACCTTGAAAGCAACTAACATCATTAGCACTTAAGTAAATGCAAATCAAAACTACACAGAGATTTCATCTAACTCCAGTCAGAATGGCAATCATCAAAAATACAAACGACAATAAATGCTAGAGGACATGGAGGAAAAAACACTTTTACACTGAGAGGTGTAATCCAAAAGGTATTACACCATTAGAACATGAGGCTTAGTTTTGCTGTATCATTACATCTGTGGAGAGCTTTGGCTTAAAGTAATTTTTCGAAATCTACTTTTGAGTGAAGATTTTCTGAAGTCTGCTTTCCTAATTTTTGTCAGTTCCATATTTGCATCTCTATGGCATCTATTCATTTATCATCTGCTGACAGTTATAGAGGTGCTCTGACTTTTGTCATCTTCCTAGCATATTGTATATATGTGGCTTGTTTTCATTCTTTTCTTCTATTGGGTCTGTTTTAAAGGTTGTAGTGAAAAAGAAACAAATAGAAGGAAATCTAAAAATCTATATCTAAACTGGTTCCTAGGTTAGTTTTCCATTCTTCCCTCTGGTACCTCTGTGCATGATGTTGTCTGTACTTGTTTCTCTTTTAAAATATGAGAATAAAAAATACAGTTTCAGCCTTAGTTTTCCAAGATCACTTCTTCTAAGAACAATAACAACCTGTGTTTGTTTATTACATAAATTAATAAGATGTACACATGGCCCAAAGCCCAGAAAGAGCTTAGTGGTGCCCCAATGTGTAATGGTAATATACAATTATCTAGAAATCTTGAAAAATTGAAGCAATTTCCCACTGTTAGTAGAACTGTAAATTAGCACAAAAACTACAGGATCAGCATGAAGGTTCCTCAAAAGACTAGGAATGGAACCACCTTATGACTCAGATGTACAACTTTACAGTATTTATTCTAAACAATTAAAGTCATCTTACTATACCTCATGATTATAGCAGCACAATTCACAATAGCCAAACTGTGGAACCAACCTAGGTGTCCATTAATGGATGAATAAATAAAGAAAATGTGGTGTATACATGCATGATGGAGTTTTATCCAGCCAGAAAGAAAAATGAAGTTATAGCAACTAACATGATTTTCAGTAGATGAATGGAGAAATAAACTGTGGTATATTGAGGAAATGGAATATTATTCAGCTCTAAAAAGACTATCACTCATTTTAATCAAAGTAATATATCACATAATTTAAAAACTTAATATATACCAAAATGTACCTACATAACAAAAATCAGCAGCCCCTTTCTCATTCCCCCGCATACTTGGTCAGCCTCTGCAGAGGCAACCACTTGCCACTGTATTGACACAGCATTATCATCCAAAGTCTGTAGTTTACATTGGGGTTCACCTTTGTTGATGCACTGTATGTATAGTTTTGTCTTTTCCAGAGTGTCATATAGTTGGCCTTACATAGTATACAACCTTTTCAGACCAACTCTTTTCATTTACTAATATGCATTTAAGTTTCCTCCGGGTCTTTTCCTAGTCTACTCCTTAGAGCATCAGCAGAATTGGAAGGAAATGTTTCGGAAGAAAACACCTACAGACACGGAGCCCAGGATTCGAATAACAGAGAAGGAAGTTGGCAGGATACAGGATAATTTTCTCTCTGACTTTTAGAGGATATAAATGTACAATAATTGGGTTTTTAAAAATCATTACTTGGAGTTATTTTTCTAAAACTCCAAATCAAATAATCAGAATCAGAGATTCCTACCCACCAAGGCTTAAGGCCTTTCCTAGTTTTCAATCTATTTAGACATCAAAAGCATTTGTTTTCTGAGAAACTATTCATCCTTTCATTAGACAACTCTTAAGCTTCCACTTTGCATAAAGTACTGAGAAGAAATGAAATGTCATTAATTCAGGACCCACTCATATAGAATTTGTGGCAATATGGTCGAGGAATTTATCTTTACCTCCAGGGAAAGAGTATGATTAGCAAATGAGTAGCATAAAGATAATTCGAATCATCTAATGTTAGAAACAAAAACTATTTTCATAAATCCTGAGAAATTTTACAAATATACACTTATCCTAATCACCATCAACAATTAATTAGCTTCTAGTACCATTTTAGGTCTTAGATAAAAACAAAATGAAGATACAAATCTTGCCCTCAAGTAACTTTTAGACTTGTTAATGGGACAAGACATATAATTAAAAATAAGATCAATAATACAAGGTAGAATATAATAGGAACACAAGCAGTAACAGGATTTCAGAAAACAAAGAGATCATAGATAGTAAGAGATTCTTGAAAAGAGTTTTAACTGGCATAGGAAATAGTATTTAAATCATGCAATAAGGGAAATGTAATAAGCAGGAAAAAACGACAATTTTTTTTTTAAAAAGAGTAATAACGTGAAAGAATTATCTCTCTTTGCAAAAATGGTGGCCAAAATTAAAATCTCTGTGGACCTGAAAGAAAAATGGTTTCATAAAATATTCTCCTATAGAGATATAGTTCTACATATCAATATGTAATCGAATTTACTATTGTTATTATATGATTGGTACAAAATAATAAAAATAGCAACATATGTTTTATAGCTTAAAATGTTTTCACATATGAATATAAATTATCAATAGCAGCTTGTAGGAATTTTATTCTACTAAAAATTTTTTTCACATACTTCTCTTTTAATTATTTTTCAACTTACATTAAAAGTAGCCTTGCCAGGCACAGTGTTGCATGCCTGTTATCCCAGCAGCTCAGAAGGCTGAGGCAGGAGGATTTCAAGTTTGAGGACACCTTCAGAAACTTGGCAAGGCCCTAAGAAACTTAGTGAGAACCTGTCTCAAAACATAAAAAGGGCTGGGGATGTGACTCAAGTAGTAAAGCAACTCTGGGTTCAATCCCCAGTACTAAAGCAACAACAACAATCAAACAATCAATCAAAAATGCATTTAAAAAAAATAAGCCTTATTATGTACAATTTGGAAGCAAAAAGATGTTCATCTAAGTGGCATTCCCTGATTAAAATTTAGGTTTAATATGTAAAGCTTTATAATACATAAATTCACTTAGTAGATAAAAACAAGCAAAACCCACACAGTTTTTTTAAAAACCAGAAAGTATAAACTATGTTTTTCAAATTGAACTTACTGACTCTTCAGTGCTTTTTGTACCTAAAATAAATTTTTTAAATGTATCTCCACATAGAAAATTAAAATAATCATTATATAAGAGGGAAAAAACAGACAATAGGAAAGAAATGGGATTAAACACAATATAAGCCTCTCCTAAATTAATCTCCAAATATTATTTTGAATTAGTTACACGGAAATAATAAAATCACGGAAATCAAAGAGAGGAGAGTGAACTATGAGGTTCACTTAGAAATAATCACAATCACACTAACTCCCTGACTTTAGAACAGCAAAATTATCAAATGTGAAAATAAAACTAAGTAGATAACTAATATATTTAAATTCCTGAATAAGTATCCCAAAGGAATATGGTTTTTTGAAACACTGTGCTCACTCTGGTGAGATTAACTTAACAGAAATAAATGTAAAATCCTGTGTTTGAACTGAAAATTTTGCTCAGAAATGACAAGTATGAGTTAACAACAGTCCATGTGAAAATAAAGTTTTAGTTTACTGCAAATTCAACATGAAGTACGCAGAGTACTTGACCACACTGCTGAAAGAACTAATTTATCTTAAAATGCATTAATAGACTTTAAAAACCAGAAAAGAAGTACAGTCCTAGACAGATTAGGAAGGAAAAAAGACAAATCATGAGCAATAGGTAAAAGTATTAGTAATTCATATCCTGCAAAAATACTTAATAAGACTCAATTACTTTAATAAGTTGTCAGGTATAAAGGGCTTGGTCTTACTTCACATGACTAAAGATGATGTAATTAAACCAGTGGGTTAAAGTGATAAAAAGGCAAATTTTAACTCAATATACCAAAGACATTTTCTGTAACCATTAGAGCTATTAAAAAATGTTGTCGGTTGGGAAATTAATCATTTGGAGTTGAGAATCATGACTGTCCAGTCAGTGAAAGAGTAAAGGTACAGTTTGAAGCTGGAAATATTGCAAAGAATTTATTCACTGAACAAAAATTTGGAAAAAAAATTACTTCCAAATTATAAGATTTATAATCCATTTGTTACCAAAATGTGACCAGAGAGAATGAATGCCTCCCAGATCAACAAAAATAGTTAAGTCACATAGTTGAGATTAGGATGGATGACTCCTGAAGGTTAGTCCACTACATCTAGAAAAATACTATAAAACTTCATGATTCAATATCTTCAAAGAAATTATATCATCCTGGAAATATCAATTAATGAGCAAGTAGAGAACCAGTAAGTGGCAAACTCATGCGTCAAAGTACGGTAACTGCAAGTATAACCATCCACCACTCCCATTACCCTGCACTTTCCCTCAAACATTAAGATAAACTCTGTTTCTTCATAATATAAGTCTGTGTATACCCCCATAATTCATTGTAGCCCAATGTTCCAAGGTTTCCAAACTAAAATAAGGTAAGATGAAAGCATATCTGTAACCATGGGAAATATCTGGTGCCACCAGTCAAAGAGCATTCAATTGATCCCATGATAGTCAGTTCAATGAGTAAATTCAGAGTAAGCATCAGTTCTAGTCAAGAAATAGTAGGACGTACATCACTATAAAACTCTTACCTAAAATAATATGCAATTTCTAAATACATTTACTCCTTCCATATTCCCCTAGATGTTAGCTTTACAAACAGCAAATAATTTCTACATCCTATATTAATTGAATACTTTTAATCTAATCTACCCTATAATTAAAAATGTGTATTTTTATTCCAAAACATTTAAGTGGATAGATTATACTAATATTGAAAATTACAAAGTCATACAAATAGAAAATGTTTTATAATAGGTTCATGGTTCTAATCAAATTACAATACCATTTTAGTGTTTTCTTAGCACATCAAAATATAATCTATAGGAGCTGAAGCAGTGACTCAGGTTACAGGGCTTGTCTGGCATGCACGAGGACATGGGTTCAAAAGCCACCATCACGTACACAACCAAGAGTCAGAGCAATGAAAACCAGATGAAAAAGTAAATAAAATGGATACTCACTCACTGTCTCTCTCTTAAAAAAAAAAAAAATATATATATATATATATATAATATACATGTATAAAATTTATATAATATATGTACACTATGTTAGTAAATATCTGCTTTCCTTAATTGACTGGCCTAAAGATCTGCAAAATTAAATGTGTTTGAAAGAAGAATGGTTTGTGAGTCAAAGTTCTATTACACATTTTTCTTTTAGCACTTTTTTCTTTTTCTTGTATCCACGGTGATGTCCAAGAAAACTACCATGCAAGTTCCAAAACAACAGATTATCCAAAATACAGATCCTTAATAAGCAATCCAAACTCTAACATGAATGGATGCATGTACAGAGGAACATAACACACATACATCACAAATTTAACCCCATCTATTGCAAAGACCTTAAGTTGCCTCCAGGGTCACTAAGTAGTAAGAAACCAAAAATAACATTCCCCTATCACTCTCAAAGCCACATCTGTTCACTTGCATGAGATTTAGCCAAGGAAATATAGATTGAACTTGGAAGACTGAAACAATGGGATACACTCTGTATTCCTTCATCCTGCTACCAATGGATAAGGCAGATGTGAAGGCTAAAGTTCCAACCTCCACATTGAACCACAAGAACAAGACCACTTTAGGAATGCTAAAATAAAAAGGCAGGAGGGGAAGAGATCCCTGACAACTTTATGAAACTGACATATCATCTATTTCCAACTTTCAGAGTTCTTTCATTTAAGAGAAGCAAATTTTAAATTTATTACTAAAGTATTCTGTCACACGCAACTTAATCAAATCTACCTAGTGTACGTTCTAAGTCAGGCATTACTCTCCACTCTTCTTATGACTTCCATACAACTCTACCCAAATTGATCACTGTGCCCTCCTTAATCCTGGTTTTTTTTTTTTTTTTTTTTTTTTTTTTTGTACCAAGGACCAAACCCAGGGGCACTTAACCACTGAGCCATATCCCCAGTCCCTTTTTATTTTTCAGTTTGAGACAAGGTCTCACTAAGTTGCTTAGGGCCTTGCTAAGTTGCTAAGGCTGACTTTGCTGACTTTGCACTTGCTATCCTCCTGCCTCAGCCTCTCAAGCATCTGGGATTACACCTATGCACCATTACACCTGGCCAATTCTGTCTGAATTTACTAGTTTGGGTCATTTGAATCTGCTACTCCCTCAGACTTAAAACACTCTACATGTCTCCAGATCTTAAATAATCCTTCACTTTTCCTTAACTCTTTTCTTCCTCTATCAAGACCTAAATATTAGTAACCCTTAAAGTTATTTCATGTATTCTCATTCTACACATTTTCCTTAGTCCACAGAAAACAATCAATGTAGTACCAAGCTTCTATCTCCAGCTTAATTTGCTAAAAGTCCAAGATCTATTTATTCAACTGTTTACTGAGCATATTCATCAGTCAACTTACATACCACATTCTTCTCCATTCTGTTGTTTAGTTATGTCCATTCATCTTTACAAACAAAAACATAATGGTCATCCTCAAATCCTTTCCCTTGACTGATATCCAAATCAGTAAGTATTCTGGACTGTACAGTCTATGGCTAATATCCATCTGCTCTGGCAATGTTCTCACAGTCTCTCTCCCTGGTAACTGTAATAGCATTTGAATTGGTTTTCCTTTATCCTATACCCACTTTCACATAGTAGTCAAAAGATATGTGAAATTATCAATCTCTCCATAAGTTTATTAATTATAGTTCAGAATTTTTACTCTTTAGTCACAGATGATAATCCTCTTTTAAGGTCTACTATATTTTTCCCAAAACTTTAAGTACTCTTCATTTTCTCTAAGAGTGACAGTAAATTCATTTATCAAACCAATGTGCCCTCAAAGGGCTAGAATTTGCCTAATTTCTAGCCCAGTGTATAAGTTCAAAAGTTACCACTCTGTCCTAACAAAATGTAAAAGGTTGAACTGAAATATCAATAAGTTACTTTAAGATCCACAAAATAAAAGAGGTCACAGGACAAACTGCTCCCCAAGAAACTGTAGAGGCAGACAGGCAGCTATGGAGAATCATAACTCCCCAGAGAAGAAATCCCTGAATGGAAACCTCTGTAGGA
Source organism: Aplodontia rufa (assembly GCA_004027875.1). Taxonomy (NCBI): domain Eukaryota; kingdom Metazoa; phylum Chordata; class Mammalia; order Rodentia; family Aplodontiidae; genus Aplodontia; species Aplodontia rufa. Next base: position 22,706 of record PVKS010013871.1, on the reverse strand, counting down.
AGCAGTGCACGGGTAAAAAGTTTAAACTATAATCGACAAACTGATGAAGACAATATAAACAAATCTGAAAGTTAAGAACTCCAAAGGGACCCAGTCATGGAGAACCCCAAACTTCTGTGAGCTTTTTTTCTAGGAATTCTGTTGGTTCCTCATTCTCCCAGTCCATATAAAAGAAAAATACCCTCATGCTTGCAGGGTAAATAGAAACAATTTTTAAATACACCAGAACATTGTGTTCTTAACAAGGTCTGCCCTCGGAAGAAACTATTTTGCCAGAGCCCACCCTAATGTGGGGGGGCAATGAGAATCACTGAAGTTCACTGTCAATGGGGCACAGGTGGAAACAAAAGACTGGGACCTAGTCACAGGACTACAGAATGCTTCCCCTACCACTACATTATTAGAGGCCTATTGACTACAGTTCTTTTCACCTAGTACATCATATCCACCTTCAACAATAAACTACAAAGTATAAAGAGAAAAAAAAAAAGTTGGAAAATACCAAACAAGAATCACATCCAGAGTCTGATGTAACAGAAATACCAGAGTTATCAGACAGGGAATTTTTAACAAACCATGATTAATATATTAAGGGCTTTGATGGAAAATTTTAGTAGAAAATGCACAAGCACAGATAAGAAAAAAAAAACCTAGAATTCTTGTACTCTGCAAAAATTATCCTTCAAACACGAAGCAAAGAAAAGATACTTTCTCAGACCAACAGAAAAGAAAAAAGCCAACCTAGAATTCTATACTCTGCAAAATTATCCTTCAAAAGTAAAAATAAAAAACACTTTCTTGGACCAACAGAAAGTGAGGAATTTTTTTTTCCCATGAGTCCCTTTACCAGAAATGTAACAAGAAGTTCTTAAGAAGGAAAATAATATAGGTCAGACTCAGCTCTAGATAACAAAACGTAGAGCTGGGCTGGTGTGTAGCTCAGTGGTAGAGTGCAAGGCCTGGGTTCAATCTCCAATATCACAAATTTTAAAAAGTAAGGAAGAGCCTCAGGGAAGGAATAAGTGAAGGTAAAATAAAACCTTTATTTTCTTATTGTTAATCTTACAAATAATCATTTTTATCAAAATAAAAATAGCAGCAATGTATCTGATTATTCATGCATGTGTATACATATCTATATATTTCATGTGATTGCATAAGTTTATATATAAATAAGATGAATGACAAAAACAATACAAGGGAGTGACAGCAATGATAAAGGAACAGGAGAAAGATACTGGGAATTTTTGTTATAAGATACTTGCACTGCACATAAAGCAGTATAGTTATTTTAAAGTAGGCTTGAGAGGGTAGAGTGGTGGCTCACTGGTTGAAGTGCTTGCCTGGAATGCACAAGGATCCAGGTTCAAACCCCAGCACCACATATACAACTAAGTGTCAGAGAAACAAATGTGTGTGTTTTTTTTTAATTTATAACATTTTTTTTGAGAGGGACAGTGAGAGAGAAAGAGAGAATCAGTGTTAGTTTTTCAAGTGGCTTTCGTTGCTCTGACACTTCATTGTGTACTTCTCAGACCTTCAGAAAGTGAGGAGAATTTTTTCCTGTACAGAGGGAAAGGATGTTACAAGGAAAGGATGGTGTGAGGAAAGGCGTAACAATCAAGAAACACTGGATTTTCTTCTTCAAATGAGCCAAATTTTCCTAATATAGCAGGAGGGGAGAATTCCAGGCAGTTGTAAAAGAAATCGAAATTCTAAAAATGAATAAAAAATGCTATACATAAAGAGCTGGTGTGGTGGCTCAGCGGTTACCGCATTTGCCTGGCATGCATGAGGACCCAGATTCAAACTCAGCAATGAAAGCCACTTGAAAAAGAAAATAAAATTAATTATTTCTCTCTCCCTCTCTCTTAAAAATAAAAAAAAAAAAGCAGACTTGGATTGGTTGTAAATGTATATTGGAACTTCTATTTAAGTTGAAAGCAAGAGTCCCTGTCTACAAAGGAAAACAAACAAAACAAAACTGCAAAGCTCTAAAATTTTCATTGGTGATGTTTTAAAAAAAAAATCTTGCTTTCAGCTTTCAGGAGTTAATATTTTTGTTCTAATCTGATAATTGGATATGGTTGATTTATATTGGGTTTAAACTGTGGAGTTTTCATGCTTACTGTAATTTAATCTTAAAAACATTTTTTACTTAGTAACCAGTGCTTTTGATAGTGTGGCTGGCAACAAACTAGCAACTATTAGAAGTGTTATAAGACTTCATTCTTCCGGTACTGGGAAAGTTCATTGAGAGCCTGCTCCAAAAGCATCTGCACATATTAAAAGATTCAAATAGGAATCTGGGTAGAGGAATAATACACAGTTATTTAACGTAAGCCTGATTTGCAGTGATCTTTAAGTAGTTCTGAAAAATTTGGTATTACTATGTAAAGCTATTGCTTTTGGTAATTTGTCTGACCCATTTATTAATGAACGAATATGGATGTGAACATTTTTAAACTAAATAATTTGTGCAGTCGCAGAAATGGTTTTGTTGCTCTTGGTTATTAGATATCATTTCCCAAAGTATTGATGTGAAGGGATGGAAAATCTAAACACAGTTATGGAGGGTATGTTTACTGTGATGACGATGAGACAGATGCCATCAAAGCTTTGTGAATCAACTGGGGTGTTTTCAATACATATGCATCTGCCAAGGTGCAGCCACTTTAAAGAGTGAGTTTTGACTTGTATCTAAAATGGATACAAGCGTATGTTTAAACTGTGAGAAATCTGTTTAATATAGTGATTTGGCCTTTGATTATTTATAGGTTTTATAAATTTTAGAATCAATTTCTCTTTAAGGTGGCTCAGATTTTTCAATTCATGTGAACATAAAATTGTGTTGAAGTTCATTCTGCCTTTTTTTCTTTATCTAAATTTTGAGTTAAATCTTTATATGGTAACTGCATTGTGTTCAGACACTATCGTCTAATATTTTCAAACTGTGTGCTGTTCACCAAAAATAGGAATATCAAAATCAAATCAAATTAAGGTCACAAACTTCAGTGAAACCCTTAAAGTCCAAATTGTCTGGATGTTGTAAATTGCTCCCTTTCCAATTTAGTTTCTTCCAGACTCTCAATACTTAACTGACAGTTACCTTTTAAATTTTGTACACATTAGAATTAAAATTGGGCCTCTACTATGATGATTCCTATTTCCTCTTGTGTTTTAAGTGCAAACTAACATTTAAGTGAACGTTAGCATTAAGTAGTGCAGGCGTATGTGTGCATTTGCTAGATTCAGTTTGTAATGACCTTCCCAGTTTTGAATTGGAATTGCACCATTTCATAGATAAAGGAAACTATATTTCTATACTTTTAAGTTTTCAAAACAGTGTTTCAAAATTGGATTGTTTTTATTTTTTTAACTGACTACAACATTCTTTCAAAAGAGGCATCTAAACATGTTCTTAATTTGTAAATGGGCTTAGGTTTTGTAACCAATAAAAAAAATTGCTATCAAAAAAAAAATAAAAAGTAGGATAATTGATAGGCTAAGAAAGGAGATAAAATGGAACCATACAAAATGCTCAATTAAATCTATAAAAGACAGGGACTAGAATGGTGGCTCGGCAGTTGCAGCACTTGCCTGGTATGCACAAGGATGTGGGTTTGAACCCCAGCACCACATACGCAACAAAGTGTGGAAGCAACAAAAGCCACATGAAAAACTAAATAAAATTGATTCTCTCTCACTTCCTCTCTCTTAAAAAAAAAACAACAAACTGTAAAAGACAAGTATGGAAGAAAAAAATAGGAATAATGGGGGCATCAAATAGAAAATTGTAAAAATATGATAAATATTAATTCATCCAGATCAGTAATCACTATGATAGTTAATCTTATATGTCAAGTTGATTAGACTAAGGTATACTCACAGAGCTGGTGAAAATATTATTTCTGAGTCTGTGAGGTTGTTTCTGGGAGAAAGTAAAACTGGAATTGGTAGACTGAGTAAAGATTGCCCTTACCAAATACAGGTATGCATCACCTGTTGAGCCACAATATGCCAAAAGTCACATAAGAAGAAATAGACAAGCCAGTTGTGGTGGAGCATGCCTCTCATCCCAGCATCTCAGGAGGATTGCTAGTTCCAGGCCAGCCTCAACAACTTAGCAAGGCCCTAAGCAACTTAGTAAGATCCTGTCTCAAAAAAAGCGTAGGGAGGGCTGGAGTGGTGGCTCAGTGGTTTCGGTGCTTGCCTGGCAAGCTCAAGGACCCGGGTTCAAACCCCAGCACCAGGTACACAACTAAGTGTTAGAGCAACTAAGGCCATGTGAAAAACTAAATAAAGTTGTTTCTCCCTTTAAAAAAAAAAAAAAAGCATAGGGATAAAAAAAAAACGTAGGGATGGGTCTCAGTGGTTAAGCTCCTGGGTTCAATCCCCAGTTAAAAAAAAGAAAAGAAAAGAAAAGAAAAAAGAAATAGACAACCTTAATAAGCCAATGTCTATTAAATAATTTGAATCAATAATTAATTACTTTCACAAACAGAAAGCACCAGGACTATATGTATTTACTGATAAATTCTATCCAACATTTAAGGACTAAATTATGTCGATTCCTATAATCTGTCCCATAAAAGAGAAGTCAGTAGAATAACTTCTAACTCATTATATAAGACCAACATTACCCTAATATTAAAATCAAACAAAAAGATTATATTAGAAGAAAACTATTGACTAATATCTGCCATGAACATAAATGTAAAACTCAACAAAATATCAGCAAACCAAATCCAACAATATATAAAAAGAATAATATACCATGACCACATAGAATTTATCCAAGGTATACAAATCTTATTTAACATTCAAACATCAAATAAGGTAATTGGTGGGGGCTGGAACAGTTGCTCAGTGATTACAGTGCTTGCCTGGCATGCATGAGGATGCAGGTTTGAACCCCAGCAACACATCCACAACAAAGAGTTGAAGCAACAAAAGCCACATGAAAAACTAAACAAAATTGATTCTTTTTTCCTCTCACCGTCCCTCTCTCTCTTTAAAAAAAATAATGTAACATCAAAATGTTAAAGAAGACAAATCACACAATCATAACAACAGACATAGAAAAATGATTTGACAAAGTCAAACATCCCTTCATTATAAGTACTCTCAGGAATCTAGGAATAGAGGGGAACTTCTCCAACTTGATAGTGAACATCTAAGTAAGCTGAATCTAAACCCAAACTTAATGGTGAGAAATTGAAGCTTTACACTATGATTAAGAATGAACTTGGAGGGGGGGCTGGAGAGGTGGCTCAGGAGTTACAGCACTTGCCTGATATGCCCAAAGACACTGATGGGTTCAAACCCCAGCACCACATACACAACAAAGTTTGGGAGCAACAAAAGCCACATGAAAAACTAAATAAAATTGATTCTCTCTTTCTGTCTCTCACTGTCCCTCTCTCTTTAAAAAAGAAGAGGAGGAGGAGGAAGAGGAGGAGAAGAAAATGAATGAATGGAGAGAGATCCTATGTACTTGGATAGGGAAGCACAATATTGTCAACGTGGCAGTTCTTTCCAACTCAATTTATAGATTCAATGGAATCCCAATTGAAATCCCAGCAAGTTATTTCATGTCTATCAAAAAACTTGATTCTAAAACTTATATGGAGAGATAAAAACCCACAATAGCCAACTCAAATATTGAAAGAGAAGAACAAAATCAGTAAGCTAACGCTACCTGACTTCAAGACTTACTAAAAACCTACAATAATAAAAACAGAATGCTATTGGCATAAAAATGACAAAAACATCAATGAAATATGATAGCCTATAAATAGACCCACATAAATATAATCAACTTATCTTTGGCAAGGGAGCAAAGGTAACACAATAGAGCTATGACAGTCTTTCAATAAATGATGACTAAATAAATGGGCATCCATTTATTTAGTAAGATGTAGACATACAGATCTTACCATTCACAAAAATTAACTCGAAATGGGTCATACACCTAAATGCAAACTGTAAATCAGTAAAATCCCTATTAGACAACATAGAAGTGAATATTGCAATAACTTTTTTTTGTGTGTGGCGAGGGTGTGGTACCAGGGATTGAACTCACTCATGTGTGCTCAGCCACTGAGCCACATTCCCAACCCATTGTACTTTTTATTTTGAGATAGGGTCTCTTTAAGTTGCTTAGGGCCTCCCAAGCTGCTGGAATTACAGGCATGCGCCACTACTCCTGGTCTATTGCAATAACTTTTTAGAACAACATAAAAGCCATGACATGTGGAAAAAAATAAAAAGAACTGATTAGCTAGATTTAATCATTAAAATTTTAAAAATGCTGTTCATATTCTTATTTGTGAAAGCTAAAAAAAGTTCATCTTATAGAAATAAAGAGTAAAATAGTAATCACTAGAGGGTAGGAAAGAGTGAGGAGAGAAGACAGAAGTTGAATAATGAATACCAAAATACAGAAATAGAAGAAATTACTTCTAGGATTCCATCACATTGTATAATAACTATAGTCTACAACAATTTATCATATTATTTCAAAATAACTGGAAGAGAAGAGTTTGAAGGTTTCTAACAAATGGAAATGATAACTGAGGAGATACAAATGTTAATTACATGTATCAAATATACGCATCAGATTATCATACTGTACCCCACAAATATGTAGAAATATCATGTGCCAATTAAATATTTTTTTAAAAATTTCTGCTCAACAAAAGACACAGCCAAAAGAATGAGAAGACAAGCCACAGACTGGGAGAAAATATCTGCAAGGACATCTGAAAAAGAACTGTTATCCAAAATATGCAGTGAACTCTTAAAACTGAACAGAAAGGAGGTCAGGAGTATCATCAGTGGTAGAGTGTGTGCTGAGTCTGTGTAAAGATGTAAATTCAATCCCCAGGACCAAAAGTAAAAATTGAACAATAAGAAAATGAATAATCTGATTTTTAAAAATGAGCAAAATACCTAAACAGATACCTCACCAAAGAAGACAGAGGGAAGTAAACATATGAAAACTATTCAATATTATATGTCACTAGGAAATTTCAAATTAAAACATTGAGCTATCACTGTACAAATATTAGAATGGCCAAATTCCAAAACACTGACAGCATCAAATGCAGATAAGGCTGTGGAACAACAGGGACTTTCATTCATTAATGTAGAAATGCAAAAATGGTATACAATCACTTAGGAGGATAGCTAAATATACTCCTAATATCCTGTAATCAGTCTCTTTGATATTTACTCAAATGAATGGAAATATCATGCCCACACAGAAACCTGAATATAGATGCTTTGTTTACAATTACCAACTTGAAAGAAAACAGGATAATCTTCAGTAGTTAACTGGAGAAATAAACTGCTATATCCAGGCAATGAAATATTATTCAGTGTTAAATAGAAATGACTTACCCAGTCATGAAAAGACACTGAAGAAACCTAAACGCATTTATTACGTGAAAAAAGCCAATCTGGAAAAGCTACACACGGTATGAGTCCAACATATACTGCATTCTGGAAAAACCAAAACCATGAATATGGTTAAAAAAGATCAGTGGTTGGGGGCTGGAACAGTGGCTCAGTGATGAACCGCACTTGCCTTGCATGTGCGAGTCCATGGGTTCGAACCCCAGCACCACGTACATAATGAGGTGTGTGAGCAAGGAAGCCAAATGAGAAACTAAACAAAATTGATTCTCTTTCTCTCACTGTCCCTCTCTCTTTAAAAAAAAAAAAAAAAAAATCAATGGTTGCCAGGAGTAAGAAGAAGGGAGTAATGACTATGCAAAACACCAAGAAGGTAGGTTTTATGTTTTGTCTGATACTGCCTTGTCAATGCAAGTCATTATATGTTTGTCAAAACTGATAGCATGCACAAGAGTGAACCCTAAAGTGAACAATAGACTCTAGGTGATAATGTTTCAATATAGATTCAGCAATTGTAATGAATCTGCCACTGTGGTTCAGGATATGGATAGTGGGGAGGTTGCAGGGGGGAACAGGGGACAGAGTACATATGAGAACTCGGTTCTTTCTACTCCTTTTCTCTGTGACTCTAAAACTGCTCTAAAAACTTTTAAAGGTTTGGATTTTTTGTTTGTTTTTAAAATTGCCTATCTACAGAACTAGAGAAGGGGGGGCTTATCTGCTAACATCTGCAAAGCATGAAGCTGGGCTATATTCATTTCTTTTATTCCTGAGGTAAGGAGCACAGATGTTTCCACCGCATCATGGAGACAGGTTCCAACTTTAGTGAGAAGAGATCCAATTCCTAAACATCAACAGATGGGATTCCATGTACCTAAACAATAAAGAATTCTTTTGCAATATGAGTCACGGGCAGATTTAGTCATCGTATATTCCACAAAGTACATACTATCCAAATCACATCTAATCTGCCTATACTTTATCTAGAAACTACCCCATTTGTTTTAGAAATGATGCACCATGAGCCAGTTATAGTGGAGCACACCTGTAATCCCTGAGACTTCAGAGGCTGACATAGGAGGACTGCAAGTTCAAGGCCAGACTCAGCAACTTAGTGAAACTCTTCTCAAAAATTTTTAAAAGGGTGGGTAAGGGGAGGCTAGGAGATATAGCTCAGTGGGTAAAGCACTCCTAGTTGAAATCCTCAAGATCCCACTCAAAAAAGAAATAATTCATGATGAATAATATTGCCTTACAAATAATACAGAGTGAATAACCCAAAACTGCATTAATTGTAGTCTTCTTTGGATTCCTTAGTAAATGAAATTCTTCAAAGCATGTGAGAGAAGTCTTGACATTTTTCTAAAAATTTATTCCAAAAGTTTATAGGGTAACAAAGCTAAGAATCAACAAAATAAGGAATTAACTTAATTCATTTAATTTTTAATTGAATCCAGAAAGCCTCACTATTTCATTCAACTAGTAATTTCATTAAAATAAAGAGCCACATTTATCAGCCACAATCCCATTAAATGTCACCAAAATGATCATCTTAAGTTGAAATCTATATGCCTTTCAGATAAAATGAAAATTAATTCTAGGTACAGTCAACACAAATTAAGATGCTGGATATTTTTTTAAGAGAGAGATAGGGAGACAGTGAGAAAGAGAGAATCAATTCTTATTTTAGTTTTTCATCTGGCCTTTGTTTCTCTGACTCTTAGTTGCCCAGATGGTGTTAAGGTTTGAACTTAGGTCTTCACATTTGCAAGGCAAGTGCTCCAACAGCTGAGCCACTGCTCCAACACCTGTTGGATATTTTTTAATGTAAATCAAGTTCATATTGTAAATTTACTGAATAAACTAATCAAATGTAATATTTACTAAATTAATGACATTTTCACATTTATATGGCTTCCCATTTTATAAACATAAATGAACTTTGAGAATATACTTAAATATATAAACTGACTTGCTAAAGCTAAAAAAAAGGTTTCAATTTTTGTACTTAAAATTTTCTTATTCTGGGGCTGAACCTGTGGCTCAGCGGTTACGGCACTTGCCTGGCATGGGCAATTACGTGAGTTCAAACCCCAGCACCAAGTACACAATGAAGTCTTGGAGCAACAAAAGCCATGTGAAAAACTAAATAAAATTGATTACCTCTTCCTCCCTTCCTCCCTCCTTCCCCCTCTCTGACTGTCCCTCTCTCTTAAAAAAATAAAAAAAAAAATTTATTCTGGACTGGAGCAGTGGCTCAGTGGTTATGGAGCTTGCCTGGCATTCGCAAGAATGCAAGTTCGAAAGCCAGCACACCTTACGCAATCAAGTGTCAGAGCAACGAAAACCAGATGAAAAAAACTAAATAAAAAACTGATTCTCTCTCACACTGCCCCTCTCCTTTAAAAAAAAATTATTCTGAGATTGTATTTTCACAATATATACTGGATTAGGAAACAGTAACTGTGAAGAATAAATCACACCAAAAAGTGGTTAAGTACAATTTTTCTGGATTAGTGTTTAAATAATTACTTTTAAATGTTAACTTTTTATTTTGAAAATAAACTTTGAAAATTCAGATATTACTAATGTTTTTTATTTGTTTGTAATCCATACATAAATCATGCTTCCTTTTAGATTAAGATTATTATGGCTAAAATGTCTCCCTTTGCTCTGACTAAATGAGGATTAATTAGAATATTTTCTTATTTAATAATGCTTTCTCCTTCTCATGGATTTTATTTTCAACTTTTAAATTTATGCTAAATTAGATAATTTTTATCTCTGAGAACATTTTAAAGATTAGACAATTTAAAGAAAAAATTGATGAAATGCATAAAAATAACATTTTAAAAACTGATCCATGTGCTCTATGGACATTTAAATGCTTTCTAATGATATTACTGATTAAAAAGAAGTACCAATAAAAGGAAGCAGTGCACAGGCAGAACCTGACTTAACAAATGTCCATACTACAAATCTGCAGCATCTGAGAAATTCAAGCCCTAGGCTAGACTGACTACAAAACTTTCAGTTCCCTTACTTCTGCTATTGTTAAACATGCCCTTCTAATTCCCTGAGCTACAACATCCAACCTACTCTACCATACTCCTTTAGTGCCAACTGGACTCCCTCCCAATACTATTCCATCTCCCCAGAGCTCTGATCCATTCTTTTCTAGGTGCTAAGGATTCTCTACCTCTAGAACAATCCTTCAAATACCTGTCTCCAAGTAAACTATTTTACCAAACTCCCAGGAACCCATCTCTCCTTTCTGTCACAGCTATTGAGAACACAGGTTCCCCTCATGCCACTGCCACTACTATAGTATGTGAAGGAAGAAATCTCCTCTAATTAACAATGGGTTGGAAAAGAAATGCAGAAAACATCCCTGTTCTCAGGGAGTAAGGAAGTCAAGGAGGGGGAAAAAAACCATCCTGTTCTCATTACTGGAATTACTTGTAAAGCTAAGTAGATTTTAAATTTTAGATTTACAGCTAGAACTCATATCCCCAAAGACAATGGGAAACCATAATATTGTTTGGAGTTCAACTAAATTATGGGTATCATCAGGGAATGTAACTACAATTCATAACATTTTCTCTGTTGGGGATGTAGTCTCTGTACCACGCACACCAACTTACACACCACCTTTTGAAAGACAACCTATTAAACCAGGGAAGAAAGCAGCAGGTAAACATTAAAACTCGTATTTCCTACACTGCAAAACATAAAGTATGAGAGAATAAAACTATAAACTGCTGAACAGCAGGAACCCTGCATGTCTTATTTTGCACTGTATCCCTCACCCAGCACTGGACATCTTTTGAGCACTAGACAACTGTCTGACAAAAAAGAAGTGGAGGAAGGGGATAGAGAGAAGCCCAATATCTCTAAAAGAGCCCAGTTATGATTAGTTAGGGGAAAATATAAGGCATTTCAGAGATTGGAAAGAAAAATGCCTTTGTTACCCCTTCATATTACATGAGGTAAGAGGAGGTCTCTTTTTAAAGTAATATTAATTTATCCATGACCAAAACCCGATTTACCCAGAACAAGCTGTCAAAAACTAGGTCTATGCAGTTGAAATTTAAGATGTTAAGTCATCTTTCACTGATAACACTACCAGATAACTTTAAATGATGAATACTTTCAACTTATCCAGAAGAAAAATAAAATGGAGGGCTCAGAACATATAACACGATCAGGTAAAAGAAGACTTGTGATAGTAAAAAGCCCTTTCAGACTGAATTGTCCAAATTGGTTATTTTTAATTCCACTTATTTTACTCACATAAATAGACATATTCTTAAGTATTTTTTTTACAACAGCGTAACAGCTTCTATTAGAATTTACACCCTAGTGTTTATTTAGTTACACAGAATACTTTGTTAGTATCTCTTACCTGATCTTCCATTTTAATCAGGTTAACATCAATGAAGATATAAGGCATTTCTTATTATTTTAAGAAATAATAGGCAAAAAGGGAAGTATAATAGTTAACTGCTATGACTACCAAATATTTTTAATCTTATTTCTAGAACAATCTTCTTTTAGAACTCAGGTCCTGAGTTCTAACTATGCTATGTTATTTTCTAGAAACCATTAAAAACTAAAACACTAAAAACGAAAATCACTAGAAACTTTTAAAAGAAGGAATAAGGGTCTCAAAATAGGCAAGTAAATCTTTCATTGTTATATCAAGTTGCTAAATCCAAATGATGCATTAATAGAGGAAATATACAACTGAATAAATTTTAACATTATAAAAATATACCTCAAACAATTTGCCCTTAATGTGAAAGTTTATCTAAAATCTCATCTCATAAAAGCATTTTCGAAAAATTAGTTCTTTACACTGTGTTTTATATCCCAGCCAATTTTAATATTCAATTTCTTTTTTAAGACACTATTTCCTCAAATGTTAAAGATGATACTGGGAAATTTATGTGACCATTTAAAATAATCAGACTGACATAGAATATGAATGAACAAAGAAGAGAAAAAGTAGATTTTCAATATAAAATCCCAACCATAAAAGCAGACTATAGTAAAAAATAATTTTAAGATTTTGTGGCATATTAAGGTCAATTCTTCTTTTTTATATATTAACAATAAAATACATGGGCTAATGTATTCTGCAACACAATGTATACTACAAGTATTTAATAGGTACTTCTTATCTGAATGATCCACCTATTTCCACATTTCTTAATTTATACCAGCTTCAAAGAAAAATGGCACCATTCAGCTCAAAACAAAAAGTCAGAGACTGAACACCAAAAGTTTTCTTATTTAAAAAGTAACTCATTTTCAGCAATCAAGAATAGTTGAGGGGTGACAGAATGGGAAGACAGGAGGCATTCACTTAAATTATGCGTGCATTTGCCAAACTCCCTAGTATAACTCGTATAAAAATGAAATAGTCAATGGGTAAAAGTAGAATCCAACAAATTTTTATAATTTTAATCTGTTAGGATAAGTTTAAGGAATAACAAAGCAAAAGGAACATTGCCATATACTTTTTTATGCACTTTGAATGGCACTGGTATACATTAGTTTAATTAGCTAAACTAATATAATGCCTGATCTCAGTTACAAAACCCTTATTCATAACACAATATAAAGTATTAATTTGATAGTGAGAATGATGTGAGATCAAAACAGAAAATATACTGCTAACAGCCTAAATAAATAATTACAGGGGCTGGCGTGGTGGCTCAGCGGTTTCGGCGCTTGCCCGACAAGCACAAGGACCCAAGTTCAAACCCCAGCACCACATACACAACTGAGTGTTGGAGCAACTAAGGCTATGTGAAAAAACTAAATAAAGTTGTTTCTCTCTTTCTCTGACTCTCTCACTGTCCCTCTCTCTTTAAAAAAATAATAATAATAATAATAATAATAATTACAAAATAGAAGATGGGAGTGTTTGTTACTGGACACTACTCTTATTTTTTTGTTTTAATCAAGTTACTTTGGATAGTCAATCAATTCCTGCATAACTCTCTCCCTCTCTCTCTCTCTCTCTCTCTCTCTCCATTACACACACACACCTCTAAAAAATTGCTAAGAACTTCCAGGCAGCTCTCTTCACACTACTACTTGTGCTCAAGATGGCGGCAAGACAGGGAGTTAAAATGTTCACCCCCCATGGCAGCCTTTACTCTCACTCAGTAATTTTGACCTCTGTGACAACTGAAAATATCTGTGTCTATGCCTAAATCACTAATGAAAATGAAAGCAGCTGGGGAAAGTGGACTTGAAGCAGATTAATCTTTTGGTCTCAGCAAGCATCCTTCTGTTGAACTGGGTTACTTGTAGGCAAATACATACAAAACAGGAAGTAAAAAAAAATATTAATCCAATGATTAATCCCATAGTTCAATAAAAGAGACTATAAATAAGTAAAAATAAGAGTGAGTTTAAAATGATGAGAAATAGGTAGGTGTTTCTCTTTTAAACACTGTATTATAATCCTAACTAAAGGGTTATATTTACATTAACTAAAAGTTTTTAAGTTATAAAAATTAATTACAGATAATTCTATGGAAAGAATTTTAACAAGATATGTATATACTTAAGAGTATGCATATACACACATACATACACACATCATTTCCTGCCTGTGGAACTATCTAGTAATTACCCTTTGGAGCTGTGAGGATTATACATCATCTACGTAAAGTATATAACACACAATTCCTGGCACATGATGATTATTATGGCAAATAATACCTTAGATATATTAAAAAATTTGACTACATTATGAAAGTATAGTTCTTTTCCTTCAAGCAGGATTGAAATAGTCAGAAATAGGGCTGGAGTAGTGGCTTAGTGGTTACAGCCCTTGGGGCGCTTGCCCGGCATGCGCAAGTACATGGGTTCAAACCCCAGCACCCATGTGTACAACTAAATGTCAGAGCAATGAAAACTCAATAAAAATTGATTCTTTCTCTCTCTCTCTCTCACTGTCTTTCTCTCTTTAAAAAAAAAAAAAGTCAGAAACGTAATCCCCCAAATTGGGCAAGCCTTCATAATTTTTAAAGTAAAACAGAAGAATAATAGTATGATGATCAATACATTTGGCCTGATTAATTGCAATCCAACAGTACCTTCAGCTATAGCCCTACAAGGACACATACAACATATCCCACGCGCAAGAATAATTAGCCCTGGATACAGGTATATTACAGCTCCTGGGTATCTAAGTTCAAGGTTCCAGAGTTCCTGGGCTTCTTTGTTTCCCCACCCTCTACCTCCCCAACATGGTATATGAAGACATACAAAGCCAGGGGGATAATTCAGGGAAAACGTTTCCCAGGGAAATCAAGGAAGAGGATTCTATATAAACATTAAGTACCACAAGTGGCCAATCTGATTCTAAAGCCATTGTATTTCGTGTCTCAAAGTAAAACTTTTTGTGTAGGCTAATTTCACCAGACCTTTTATTTTAGTAATATCAAAACAAGCCCACCAAAATACAAACCACTGAAATAACAGACATCCTTGTCTCTTTATTTTTGGCCCACAAAGAAACTCCTGGACTAAACATAGTTATTTCAGCAACTATCTGAGTCTCTTAAAAGAACTATAGTTGGGCTGGAGCAGTGGCTCTGCGGTTATGGCACATGCCTGGCTTGCACAATTACGTGAGTTCGAAACCCAGCACCACCTACACAACAGGGTCTCAGAGCAATGAAAGCCACATGAAAAACTGAATAGAATTGATTATCTCTTTCTCTCTTCCTCTCCCACTGTCCCTCTCTCTTAAAAAAAAAAAAGAGCTATAGTGTGCACCATTCCATAAACCTATCTGACCTCAGAACCCTTTTATTCTAGAACAGTAATTAATGAAAAGTGTGAAAAATACTGCATTAATGTTTTCACAGAAGATTAAAATTTGAATTTAACTATCTTTAATTTAGATAATTAGAAACAAATTTATGTGGAACTAATAATTCATACTGAAAGAAACCAGTACCACTAATTTTTAATAATAAAATGATTTTATGTTATTCACAAGAGTACTAACACCATAGTTCTCCTGTTACTCAAGTCCACTTACATAAGGGGTCTCATGCAAAGCAAAAGAATAAACAAAGGAAGTTCCAAAATAGACATCTGAAAATATAAAGTTTATGAAATATAATGTCAATAAGTTCTGAGCAAATGTACAAATACTATTTTTTTGAAATTAGCTTATCATTTTACACTTTCATCCAAACATTTGAGTGTGAGCTCTCTGCTAGTACTCAATGCTAGAAGAGAGAATTCCTATGTCAGACAACCCAAATGGCAATTCAAACTGGGTCACCATGTCTTTCTGTCATTTTATCATATGAGGATAAAAATCAGAATTTATTTTTTTGCCACTTTCTACTATGTCCCCTTGAACAGCTACATAATATCTTCATAGCCTTTAGCCAGCTAAGCTCTGTGACCTACTCCAAGTTGCCACTAAAGTCTTATATTGAATTACTGAACAGTAAAAGAACTTTGATTTTTCATGCTGTGGCTGAACCTAACACATCCAAACTCCAATAACTGGGACTAAGAGCAGACACTGCGAACTTACCCCACTATTTACTACAAAAGACACGCTGGTCATTTTAATGAGGGATTTTTTTGTCTTTTCTTTTTCTCTTTATTCCTTTTTGCACATACCTTATTCAGTATTCTTTTTGTGTGGGCCATTTTGTTAAAGTGGTTCAACATTTAATTAAGGATTAAATGGAAAATTTTGTCTATTAAATTATAAAAACATTTAGTGTTTACATAGCTTTCTCCAATTTATTAAATAACTTACCAGAAATTTAAAAATTAGATTTAAAAGTGAGCTTCTAGAATATTCAGGTTATTTAAGGTATTAAGTTGTGGATAAACATAAGTTAGTCACAGCAGAAGATACATGTAGCACTGGCCACTCAATATCCCCAAAGTTCAGCCACCCTGAGCCATAATCTTCAGTGCCCATCAGATGGTTCTATAAAATGTAGCATTGATATGGTGATTCCATAGGACAAGAGAGGCACATTGCGTTATCTGAGGAGGCCCAGGGGAAATACAAAATATATTTCCAGCGGTGTGAAGAGAGAGTCAAAATAACTGCTTTTAAATTCAATTCGTCTTTCACTTAATTGTTAAATACTGAATTTAAGTCTTTGTATTTATTTTCTACTAATAACACTAGATTTATATTCATTGATGTTTTCTCTTAAGAGAAAAAAGCCAAACAAAAGCCTACTAAAGTCATCTCATTCCAGTTGTTTTTTTTAAAATACACAAGTCCAGAATTTGATACCTAATTTCTCCTTGTACCCATTTACAATTTCTAACATTTCCTCATTATATATTCTTATATGAAAATATACTGAGGAAAAGCTGGAAGTAATTGCTACCTAAGATGAATAAATATTAGATGTACCTGACTAAGGATACTTCCAGCAATTTTAGTTCCTTGGACACGAGAATAGAAAACTAGGAACTGAGGAAACTGGGTAGAAGCAGCAAGTGAATACCCAAACAAGGCAAAAAGTCAAGTTGAGCCAGGTGAAATGGTCATGTAATCATTGCTATCCAGAGCAGCACTAATAATTGTGTTACCCAAGCAATGAGGTGGTGGGCTGGAGATTCTCCTTAGTTATCTGATGTTCTTTTGCTCTGTTTTCAATTCTTCCACTTTGTATATAATTAATGAAAGTATTATTATAATCTGTGAAGAGTATGGCAAGCTTTCAATATCTCTAGCTCATTCAGTACTATAAACACTCTAACCTTACATATGCTTTCCAAGTTAAATATGAGTCTTATGAAATACCATCACTAGCTCCCATTCCCCAGCTATACCACCAATATCTGTTCAATTCTACCACTTTTTTTTCTTTTGATTTTCTTTAATTTTATTTTCTATTGGTACCAGTTTGGATTTTTTTTTAATTTTTTATTTTTGAACAACCATACAAGTTTTTAACAAAATAATATAAAATGTGTATATATTCTGGATATTGCAAATACCCCCAGGAGTGCCCCCACCAATTACCCTCCCTTATCCCCGCCCTTCCCCTTCCCACTATATCTCTAAAAAAAAGTATTAGGCTAAACCCACTGTTTCAAGTTTTGCATGTACTTACACAAACACAAGCAGATGTACATGCGCACCTGCACACCACACCACATCTCTCACACACATACACACACTCAGGAATTTAAAAAGCTTTCCCTGTTCACATTAGTTTTAGAAATGCTAGACTAAGGGCTGGAGAGGTGGCTCAGCGGTTACGGCGCTTGCCTGGCATGCGCGAGAACCGGAGTTCGAACCCCAGCACCACATACACAACTGAGTGCTGTAGCAACAAAAGCCACATGAAAAACCAAATAAAGTTGTTTCTCTCTCTCCCTTTCCCTCTCTCTCAGTGTCCCTCTTTTCTTTAAAAAAAAAAAAAAAAGAAAAGAAAAGAAAGAAATGTTAGACTAAGTTTAAATGAGTTTCTTTACTGCTGGACTGCTCAAAATCTTTAATGAGCTAATAAATATTAAGAATATCTTGACATAAACATAATATGCCACATTTTCAAATCTATTTGTCTATAGAGACTTTTTGTGTGGAACATTTATTTTAATGGCACATACCTTAGCAAACACATAAGCAAACTATTCAAACCAGACCAAATATATATTTAAGTTATGTATGTGTAGGTATATATTGTATATGCATGTTTATATATATGTACATGCACAAATCTAAATTACTTTATTCACTCATTCGCTTACCCACCTATTCTACCAGCTATCCAACAGAAAGTAAATATATATAAAATATTATTACATTTATATCCAAAGTCTATATACGTGTATATGCCTATGCATATATATGTGTGTATATGTGTGTTTATATGTATATATACATACATGTGTATATATGTGGGAAGGGAGAGAAAGAAAGAGAACCTACATATATGAACAGTATTCTACCTGTGCTATGGGAGATAGATAAATCTAGGAAATATGCTTAACACATTTTTCCATCATTCTCTTATTAATCTCCATGTAGGACATTTGTGATTTTAAAAGCCATTAAATATATAAAATTATTAAAGAATCTATTAACAAAAAACATAGATTATTTCTCTTAAGAAATTATAAGTAGTAAACCAAGGAAACATACACTCCACAAAAATGCTTTAATATTAA
Source organism: Aplodontia rufa (assembly GCA_004027875.1). Lineage (NCBI taxonomy): Eukaryota > Metazoa > Chordata > Mammalia > Rodentia > Aplodontiidae > Aplodontia > Aplodontia rufa. The sequence continues at coordinate 4,094 of PVKS010013871.1, read as the reverse complement.
ATGCCACTAATAAATTTTAAGTTACTTTTATTTGATTTTCCAGAAACTGAAATAAAAAAGAATTAACCAATCCTTTTACATTAAAGATATCTTAAAATGATTAAAATAAATATTTACTTTGGAATTGAAAAGCCATAAACACAACAAGATAATTAAATATATCCCAATTAGATGTTAATTAGATGTTAATTAGTAACAATTTTGCTAAATTAAAACCTTTGCCTTGTACTTTAATATTTTTGTAAGTCAAGTCCTTCTTTCAGCTCTCTCTTCTTATTCCTGACTTTTATATTTCAAATTCTTGGGAAATTTTATAATTATTTGACTGTGAAACAGCTGAGAACCAAACATACCTATGATGAATATATGCTGTAATTTAGAAACAACCTTACTTGTTATAAACAACTATTATTGAAAGATCCAGATATTCCTGTCCTTTTCCTTCATCAATTCATGATTAGCACAGATTCTTCAAGTTGGTCCAATTCCTAAGTCTATATAGTTATTCTGCCCTACAAATACATATCTCAGCTACCTCATAATTCATAATATTTAGAGTCCATATCATTCATAGAACGAATTACATTATATCATACATTACAGTTTTCCATTTATCTATACTCTAAACTTTTTGAAGGCAGGGTATCTTTCTATCCTTTCTTTGAATCCAGAACTATACCTAAAAATGAATACTGACATAAGTTATTTCCCAGAATGATAAGGTTTCATAGCTAAATCTGAAAATCTCTACTGCCCATTTTGCAAATTTCAAAAAGGAAGCCTATAAAGGTAAAATAACTTGCCCAAGGTGATTCCATTAGTTGGGTACTAAATCGGGACAGGGATCCAAGTGTTCAAACTTAATACAGTCTGTTTTAGCCTGTGTTAAAAGGAAAAAAATATATAACAAAATACATTTATTCACTTTTGAGTAATATAAATTTGTTCACTTTTGAGTTTTAATAAGTACAAAAAGTCAACCTGTGCATATAACCAAAACTTTTACACTGCCTCAAAAGTATCATTTTCTTCAAAATTAATCATTGTCCTATCCTAATAATAAATAAAATATGTATCTGATCTGTTTATATGTCTACTGACCCCTGACCATCCTTCACTTTATTCAAGTTACTTCTTTGCAAAGCATGGTAGGAGAAATTCAATTAAACTAAATAGGACTGTAACTAATACTAGTTAATCAGTATTTTACTTAAATAATAGTAGGGAGTTTCTTTTCTCCCCCTGAATCTTTCTCGTCAAGTCTTCTCATTATTTTCATCGGAATAAATGTGAAACAAAAGCATTAGTCTGATTAACCTCAGCTTTTCTTCAGAAACTTCCATCATTTGCCGAAGTCCTCTAGGAAAGCTGGACACTAAGATACACAGAAGAGCTGTAGCACAAGGTGACAAGCAGATTAACTCTCAGAGATTATCCCCAAGAGTAGAGCTTAGTTCTCAGTTAATTTTGTATATTCTAACTTAAAAATTTTTCAGGGCAATAAAATTATAAATATGAATTATTTCCACAAACTACAAACTAATCATTAGGTAACTATGGTCCTAAGGATCAGAACAGTAGTAGTTCTGTCAAAAAAAAAAAAAAAGCAAGCCTTCTACTTGTATTAAATTAATGAAGGAACACAGAAGCAAGGATCAAGTGAGCTGTTTCTATTATGCTCTTGGAAAGTAAAATTCACATTTCCTGTAAATCTTCATTTACTAGAAGATGAATGGTATAGATTAAATTATGCCTATTCCAAAAGAGATGTGAGAGACCCAGCTCCTCGTACTTCAGAATGTGACTTTATTTGGAAATAGGATCATTGAAAACTTCATTAAGATGAGGTTAGACTGGATTAGGGTGCATCACCAATCCAATATGACTGGTGCCCTTTAAAAGGAGAAATTTAGACATAAAGACACTGATTGAGGGATGATGAGATAAAGACACACAAGAAATCAGTCATCTGTAAGGCAAAGAGGATTGAAACAGCCCTGTCCCTCAGAGCCCTCAGAAAAAACTAATCCTGTCAACACCTTGATTTCAGATTTTAGTCACCAGAGCTAGAAGAAAATAAGTTTCTGTTTATGCTAACCATTTTGTGGAACTTTGTAATAGCAACCCTAGCAAACTAATGATAAAGCAACAAGAAATGAGTAAAAAAGTGACTGTAAGGTAAACACAAAATAGCACTTAACTATAATTTCAAGAATCCTACATTTGAGATTTTAAACTTGTAACCTTAGACAAATTTCCTTCTCAAATTTCTTACCTTTAGATTGATCTAAGAACAGGACTCAGTAATGTATGTGAAAGTTCTTAGAAAAGTACAAAATATTAAGCAAACAAAAGATTTTATCATCAAACATTTATGATTTACTTAATACATCCAGGATTTAGGTTTAAAAAAAAAAAACAGGAAAGGTACAGAAAATATATAGGTAATTCCAATGTTTCTTCCTCAGAAATGAAAGGCTTCAGATGTTAATCAAAAACTAAATCAACACATACAAGTTAAAGCAACTTGTAGCAAATATTTCTGTTTCCTCACTAAAAATAAATTTTAAAAAACCTTAACAAACGAAATTTTAAAATCCAGCTATTATTGATATGTGTATGTATATATATATATGTATATATATATATATAAATGTATTCATTTATATAATAATGAATCAGTCAATATATTTTAGGACATTTCTCCTGGAAACTGGATTAAATTTTAAAGGTACAGAGCTCAAAGATACAGTCCTGCCTTTAAGGAATTCTCTCTAAAGAAAGGAAATAGGAATTGATTAAATAAAGGTTCATATAAGATATGACAGTCATACACATAATGCAATATAATAGACATATATACTTGTACCTATATTTGAATAAAATGTTTAATTTTCTGGAATAGACAATGCTTTAAACCACATACTTTTGTAACATTTTAATGAATTATTTGAAAAGTTATTCAATTTTCCTTCTTAACTCTTTGCTGATCACTGCCTTCATGTTAGAAATAAGAACTTCATCTCTCAGATTTTTTTAAAGCAAGCTTAAACAAAAACCAAGTGTTATTTTCATTTTGTTTTGTAATTTGCTGCACTGTATCACTCCCGTGTGCTGGAGAAGAGAATTATAATTAAAGCTCACTACCTAGAATTTTATTTTCCTAAGAGTAAACCAGGAAATAAATAATTCATAAAAATTCTTCGAAAACATACCCTTTCCTCTCTAGTTTGAATGTATGATCAGTATTTCCCAATGAAAGCTATCTTCAGAGTTTAGAGATTTTTTCCAAGTCTTTGGGAGTCAGCTCAGAATCAGTGATCCATGATTCTATAACTCTAAATATAAACAAAACAGTATACTGGGTTGACTTTCTACTCCGTATTGGAGGATGGGAGAGAGGTGATGACTGAAAGTCAATTTACAGAGAATTAAATTCACTTGAAAAATCATTTTGTGATTGCTATTTTTAAAAAAAGAAAATAACTGATGCATTCTGGAATCAGTTAAAAGATTCAATGTGAGTAGTTTGATCTCCAATGTTACACAGAAGTATAAAACTAAGCATTTAATAGCGAAATGACTCAAGAAGTTTGTATCACCTCCTATGTTTACTTATGACAATAAGAGCTTGAAAGCTATATTTGCAAAGGCTAAAAACACAAAGCAGATAATCTCTCAATGGGTAACTGAGCTGACACTATTAAGAATCTGGAAATTTCAAAGGCAGCAGACTTAGTGACCCTCATTTTCAGGAAGTTTAAAATTTGATGAGAAAAGAACAAGTAAAAATAAATAAATTGAAACAGAAGCCAATATATAACCGACTATAGGTAGGCAAGTAATTCTCTTTCTGTTTTCTCTCGACCCTTCACTTTCCAGTACATTATTCACTTTACCTTTTCTACTTTCTTTTCTATGATGTAGTTTAGTAAATCTCTCTTGAATATACAGCTTCCTCTACTTTCTCCATGGAAATGTATAATTCCTAGTAACTTCTGAATAATATCTTTTTTTTTAATTTTTTTTTATTTTTTGAACAACCTTACATGATTTTAACAAAATAATATAAAATGTGTATAAAATGTGTAAAT
>PVKS010013870.1:0-49724 GCA_004027875.1 Aplodontia rufa | reverse complement strand
GAGCCCTTCCACAAACACTCTTGCAGTAATACATTATTATTTCCAGTGCTATGGAAAATGCTAGTGTCTCCTGAAATAATGATCTTAGTTGACACCCTGGACCGTATGACCCACCGAGCTACTGTTTCTCCTTAACTGCGGGCTGCTCAGACCTAAGTGTAATGCAGAAGCACAGTTCTTACACATTCTGTTTGGGGAGAATTTTCCTGGCCTTACAACCGGGCCCACCTTGAGCTCCCACCCTCACTGATGTATTCACATACACAAAAAAATGCAGCTGGAGCAGTGGCTCAGCGGTTATGGCGCTTGCCTGGCATGTGCAAGTACACGGTTCGAACCCCAGCACCACGTACACAATGAAGTGTTGGAGCAACGAAAGCCAGGTGAGAAACTAAATAAAACTGATTCTCTCTCTGTCTCACTGTCCCTCTCTCTTTTAAAAAAAAATGCAGCTGACCTTTTTGTTGTGCCTCGTTTCTCTTTAATAGCTTCATTGCGTTCATGCAGTGCATCCTAAATCCTCCCCAGAGCAGGTGGCTTATGAATGACAAATAGGCAGCATTTACTGACGATCTCACACTGTGAGGCCCCATGTGCACCCCAGCCGCTGGAACTCCGTGCTGAACCAGGGTCTCCCCAAGGACTGTCCCCAGCACGTGTGCGGTTCCTACTCACGGGCTGGAGCAATTCGGGTCTCGACGAGTCTGGTCTGATCTTCCCCTTGAGGACCGTAGGGTTGAATTCCACGATTTTAAAGTTTATCTCTCTCAGTTTAGAATGTTCGATCCATTTTCTAAAGAAACAACAAAAACCTTCTAGAACACCCTTCGTGTCTTCCCTCAATTTGCATGTTGCCCCAGGGCGAATCTGCTGCCCCTCCCCCAGAAAGTTTAAAATGTGTGTAAACTGAATAAAGTGTAGTCTGTAAATCCTTCTGATTTCTTTCCCCATCTGGTCTGGCTTAACATCATTCCTTCCCCCCCACCCCAATTATATAACTCTTTCTGCAGAGGAAATGAAAAATAGTGATAAAAATATCTCCCTGATCCAAATAATCTCCCCAGGAAACTGAAGGAATACAAATGTTCATTCTTCCTCATAAAGCGGCATCTGCGATCGTCAAAGCTGTCTTCACACAATGTGTTAACTGCTCCAAAATGTCATGAAGTGGGACAATCTGAACCTTCAGCTTAGACTGAAGTCTTCTTTCTTTCCTTCCTTCCTTCCTCCCTTCCCTCCTTCTTCCTTCTTTCCTTCCTCCCTTCCCTCCTTCCATCTTCCTTCCTTCCTCCCTTCCCTCCTTCCCTCCCTACCTCCTTCCCTCCCTCCCTCCTTCCTCCCTTCCCTCTTTCCCTCCCTCCCTCCTTCCTTCCTTCCTTTCTTTGACACAAGGTCTTGCTGTGTCGCTCAGCTCTCTCCTGGACTCCAGCAATCCTTCTGCCTCGGCTTCCTGAGAAACTTGGGCCACAGGTGCACACCACCATGCCCAGCTTAATCAAAAGTTTTGGGTTTTTTTTTTTTTTTTTTTTTTGCAACACTGGGGATTGAACCCAGGGGCACTTTGCCAACAAGCTGCATCCCCAGCCCTTTTTTAATTTCAAGACAGGGTCTCACTAAATTACTCAGACTGATCTCAAACTTGTGATCCTCCTACCTCAACCTCCAGAATCGCTGGGATCACAGTTCCGTGTTACCGCATCCTGCGTGCCTCAGTCATTTTTGTGGTGTGGTTTCACTTCAAGGATGATATGAATTTACCTTTGCCAATGGCTCTCTCAATCTTTATCTGCCCCCGTTGTTCTCCTTTCCCCACTTTCACCCCTTCTGTGTTTTATTCAATTCATGAGATTCTTGGTAGAAACAATCTCAAAACAAAATTTTCAGTAATGAAAGTCACATAGTACAGTATTTTCTTCTTGGTTAAAAATTAACAAAAGAGCTATGCTTGGTAGTGCACGTCTGTAATCCTTACAATTTGAGAGACTGAGGCAGGAGGATCACAAGTTTGAGGCCAGCCTCAACAATTTAGTGAGGTCCTAAGGACCTTAGCAAGATCTTGTCTCAAAATAAAAAGGGCTGGGGAGTAACTCAGTGACATGCCCCTCAGTTCAATCCCCAGTACATCAAAAATGAGAAAATATATATTTTATTGTATTTTTAAAGAGAGAAATAGAGAGAGGGGGGGTGGGGTGGGGAGAAAGAATCAATAAAAAATCAATTTTATTTATTTTTTCATCTGGCCTTTGTTTCTCCTACACTTGGTTGTATATGGTGCTGGGGTTTGAACCTGGGTCCTTGCGCCGCCAGGCAAGTGCTGAAAACGCTGAGCCACCTCTCCAGCCCCAGAAAAAAATATTTAAAAAAAATAAAAATTGAACAGTCAAGAGACGGGTGTGGGTGATGTGGAGGGGATTCTGGATTAGGATCAGAGACATGTCATATTATTATTATATACACATTTATGATTGTACAAAAACTCAACTCCTCAATAAAATTTTATTTTTTTATTAAGGAGTGGAATTATTGTTCAATCATAAATGCATAAAAAGTAACAATATGATCTGTCGCTCCCCCCTGGGTTCTGGAGCGGGGAGCGGGTGGAACGGCCTCGGGGACCTTAACCGTTCCCGGGGGGACCAGCAGGACACTGGGAACCGGGCACCGGCAGGACAGGGCTGGGGACCGGGGGAGAGGAGTCGCTCCCCGCAGCATTCCTGTGAGAGGAGCGGGCAGAAGGACCTAGCAAGCCGTCCTCCGAGGGGCCGAGTTAGGAAGGGTTGGGGAGCCGGGAACAAGGGGGCGAACGCCGGCGGCGGGAACACGGGACCTGCATCTTCTAAAGCTGCTGATCTCTCTGACGTCTCTGCTGCTGCTGCTGCTGCTGCTCTGGCTTCTGACTGCTTCTGTGCTCTCTTCCTTCAGGACGCGGCTGCTTGCTTTCTTGCTCTTCTCTGGCTACTGCTTCTCCTTTGGCTGCTGCTTCTCTGGCTGCTTTCTCTTCTTTGGCTGCTTCCTTCTTGGGCTGCTTCCTCTACCTGACTAGCTGCTACTCTATTTATCCATTACAACAGCCAATAGGGTACAATGCAAACACCTTTCTCCAATTGTAACAAATGAGTGGCTGAATAGCTGAGTCATGCGGTCAGGCAATTTGCTAATTACAAGCCAGCTGGACCCCTTAGAGCTGTTTACCACCAATTCTTCTACAAGCCAGCTGAGCCTCATGTTCCCAACAATGATCTTCATATGTTCTTAAACCAGAATTACCTCCACATCACCCACACCCCATTCTCTTGATTCTTCTATATTTTACCACTACTACTAGCAATATAAGTGCTTAGATTGTGAATTTTCCAGAATTAAACAGTTGCATAAGTATTATTGGATTCTCGGGGGTAAAAAGTTTGCTACATTGTTGATTGTCTCCCTAGATCCCACATATTCTCTCTCCCTTCCCCACTTCCTCCCCACTCAACTTATCTATGATTGCCTTAGATTATGGGTTGCTACACCTTTACTGGGTCTAATGCATGAGTTTGTGAACCTTTCACCCAAGCCTGGGTTGAGCTGCAGCCTCCACAAATGAGTGAAAACGTTCGACCCTTGACTCTCTGGGTTAGGATTATTTATAAAAAAATAAATAAAATAAAATAAAAACTGACAGAAGAATTAAACCTGTACAACATATAGATATGCAAACTTTGAACCCTAAAAATCAGTCATAGCGATAAGAAAAAGGATCGACAATCCAACAGAAAAATAGGCAAGACACGAACACAACCTTCCAAATGGCCAAGAGATGTGTGGGGAAAGTGCTCAACCAGGTCAGAAAGAAGGCAACCTCAGATTCAAGCCCCAGTGAGGTGGCACTGGACGACGGCCCAAGTAGCGGGTTTAAGCAGACTGACCACTGGCAAGGATGCAGAGGTCACCATGGGAGAACCCTGCTGCGTGGTGGTTCACAGCTGCGCACAGCTTTGTTCCACTTTCTGCTTTGTGTTCTACTGCATCAAAAGCAATTCTCTAAATCTTTAAAAGGAGGTTTGGGGGCTGAAGCGGTGGCTCAGCGGTTACAGCGCTTGCCTGGCATCCACAAGTACATGAGTTCAAACCCCAGCACCACGTACACAATGAAGTGTTGGAGCAACGAAGGCCGCATGATAAAAAAAAACCTAAATAAAATTCATCTTCTCTTTCTGTCTCTCTCACTGTCCCTCTCTCTCTTTAAAAAAAATTAATGACAGTTATCAATTCAAAAGGAAATGAAATCCATTTGAGGAAAGGAGGAAAGGGAAGCGAAGTCCCCAGAGACATAGAAGGTACTCACCGTATTCGAGTCAGAGTGTGGCGGAGCCCCACAACGTAGAATAGGATGTTGGCTTCGGTGTTGCTGTAGATGCTGTTGATGGCAGCCATGGTGGCGCCCATCCTGCCCGCTGCTGCACAAATCACCACGGGAATCTCCTCTTCCAGGTCCTCGGCAGTCTCAGAGTCATCATCTGGAACATCAAAAGCAGCCCTTGGGACATGGAGGATTCACGGTAGCGCAGTTTCACCAGTCTTCCTGGGCAAAGGCTGCACAGGGTGGGAGAGACTGCAGATTGTTGTCCAAGATCTAGTCTCTCCTTCTTGGCGTAGCAGAGGTTTCCATTTTAGCTGCCACGAAGCCAACCACAAGAGCATTTCCCCCAACTCCCTTGCAGCTCTGTGATCAAGTTCTCATAAATGGAATTTAATTTTGCTGCCTGTGTGCAACTCCAGGTCTGCCTTTTAAAGAGCTGCTTTTCCCATCTAGAATGCTTTCCCTGCTCTTGCCTGCATGGCTAACTCTTCCATATCCATTTCAGATGCAGCACAGACATCAGATGCCCTGGGGAGCTTTTTCCAGCTCCATACCCACAGCAGTACACGCTGGGCCCTGCTTCTAATTGGATTTTCGGCTGCATTGCAGTTTATTTGTTTGCGTGTCTTTTCTTTCTCTCCTATCACATAAGCGCTCTATGAAGGCAGAAATGACATCTTGTCTATATCTCTGTATCTCCGCATCTATCCCAGTGATTGGCACATGATAGAGTGTCAAGGAATGTTGGGTGGATAGATGGATGAGTTTGCTAGGTGTCTCTCTTTCAGCACTTACCACATTGCACTGGAAGAGTCTTTTTATCTGTCTGTCTCCTTCTTTGGACTGTAAGCTCATTATATTATCCCCTCTGAGTCTGGCCCCTTGGAAATGCTTCATGAAAGTTTGCTGAAATGAACAGAACTGAACTGATGGACTGGCCCTAGAGAACAGGGCTCTTGGGGAATGGTGCATGGGTTAATCCTAGGGGCACAGAGAGAAGGAAGGATTGAAAAGCATGGGCAGAGCCTGGCTGCCAGGCTCAGGTAGAGCCCTTCAGCAAGCAGCAGGCAGTCAGTGTCCCCATGAAAGAGGCACAGCCCACCGCCAATCAGAGAAGCTGGAGCTAATCTAAGCCCCCGAACTCCCTCTCTGCCACCAAGTTTCCCTTTCAGAACGAAAGATGAAGGGATACTGGAGAAATGGTGGGAAGCCATATCCACTGGACGTTCATCAGTGCTCCATCCTTCGTGGGAATTGTCTGCTATGCCATTTGATCCATTGCATCGACTGGTGCCTGACCCGACCCATTCAAAGATCGGCAATGGGAAGCCCTCTCGTGCCCAAAGAAACTAGAAAACTTCATAGGGACGACAGAAGGGATTGGGAATTACACACTCCCTTAGTCCATTCCCACAAGCCTCTCAGCAAATCACGCCTGTTTCTAGAAGTGCAATGTCAACTCTCCCAGTTCCCAAACTCACAATCAGAAAGTCTGGTTTTCAGCGACCCGGAAACTTCCAGGAGAGCTGTCCTGTGTACGAGTGTATTCAGTGCAGAGGACAAGCCATGCAGCGGGTCTCAGGACGAACATAGGACAGCCTGATGGTTACAGTAGAGACCCTGGATTTGGACAGTGCTGATTTTAGACTTTTATTCACAGGGAAACTCATTTGTACTCCCTGACCCGCTGTACCTTCCTCTAAAATGGGATGGCTCGGGGACTGGAGCGGTGGCTCAGCGGTTTCAGCGCTTGCCTGGCAAGCACAAGGACCCGGGTTCAAACCCCAGCACCACATACACAACTAAGTGTTAGAGCAACTTAAGGCCATGTGAAAAACTAAATAAAGTTGTTTCTCTCTTTCTCTGTCTCTCTCACTGTCCCTCTCTCTTAAAAAAAAATTAAATGGGATAGCTAAATTCACCATGAGGGGTAATTGTGAGGTTTATATTAAATATGCACGAAGTAGGTCCTCAGTAATGACTGGCAGTTTTGTTAATTGACAAAAGAAAAGAAAAAGAAAAAGTAATGTTTTCACCAAATAGATCAACTCGGCTCACTCAGATGAGATGGGAGGGATTGCCAGCAAGCTCATCAAAAGGAAATGAAAAGGACACGGTGTGGAACACGGACGCCTCGATTTCCCGAAGCATGTGACATCACGAGGCCTCCAGACATCAACTTAGAACCCTGCTTCTTTCCAATTACAAAAGTTATACTTTTTTTTTTTTTTTAAGAGAGAGGGATAGTGAGAGAGACAAAGAGAGAAACAACGTTATTTAGTTTTTCACATGGCCTTCGTTGCTCCAACACTCAGTTGTGTACGTGGTGCTGGGGTTTGAACCCGGGTCCTCATGCTTGCCAGGCAAGTGCTGAAACCGCTGAGCCACCGCTCCAGCCCAATACTTCTTGAAGAGCTTCCAGTCCAAAAGGAAGAGGGTCTGGTAAATTGTGGCTATTTTGCAGATCTCTCCATCCCCATTACAAGGGTAGATCTCGGCCACCCACGTGGTGTAAAGAATTCCTGCCATAGGTGTATGTTATTTTAAAACCGCAGTGGATCCTACTTTTCACATCCTTCCGCAATTTGCTTTCCCCCACCACACACCATGGGCATCTTTCCACATCAGCACCACATTCTTATGAGCGGTATTGCAACAACAGAGTCATTATTAACACCGAATAGAATAAAATGGGATGTTAGATCCACACTTGTGGTCCACGCTCTTTGTTTATTGTGTATAACTGGTTCCTCAGTCAGGACGTGCGTTTCCGTACTGTTGTTTTAACAGCTGTCATAAGACTCACCCAAAGGATGAGCTGAGTGAATGTGTTGGTTATGGGCTGGGAGTGAAGCATGAGGAACAAAGACGCAGAAGTTCAGAGCACAGCTGACCTTGCACGACTTCCTTTCTCTCTCTTCTGTAATGTGGACACCATGATGGACTCATTGTGTCCCCCCAAAGTTCTTACCCTAAAGTCCTGACCCCCAGCAACGTAAGATGTGACTATACTTGGAGACAGAGCCCTTAAAGAGGAAGTTAAGTAAAAATGAGATCATTAGCATGTGGCACTAAGCCTAAAGGACAGTCACCCTAATAAGAGGAGGACGAGACACCAGGGCCACTGCACAGAGGAAAGATTACGTGAAGATACAGTGAGAAGGTGGCTGTCTCCAGGTCAAGGAGGGAAGCCTCAGAAGAAGCCACCTGTGGAAGCCACCTTGACCTTGGACCCCCAGCCTCCAAACCTATGAGGAAATAAACGTCCACTCTTTTAGCCTTCTTGTCCATGGTGTTTTGTTACGGCAGCTCAAGCAAATCAATACAGAGGTCTTCAAATTTACCCATTGAAGGGGCTGGAGCGGTGGCTCAGCAGTTTCAGTGCTTGCCTGGCAAGCACGAGGACCCGAGTTCAAACCCCAGCACCACATACACAACTGAGTGTTGGAGCCATGTGAAAAAGGCCATGTGAAAAACTAAATAAAGTTGATTCTCTCTTTCTCTGTCTCTCTCACTGTCCCTCTCTCTTTAAAAAAAAAAATTACCCATTGGAAAGAGTGTGCAGTTCGGTGATGTTCAGCGCATTGGTGAAGCTGTAAACCATGACCATGGTCGAGTTGTGGAACACCTCCAGCCCCATGAGAAGCTCTGCTGCGCTGTTCACAGTCCACCCACCCCCTCCCCGCCCCAGCCAACACCCGTCTGCTCTCTAACTCCACAGAGCCGCCTTTTCTGCAAATTTCGTGTAAGTGCAGTCATGCAGTGTGTGGTCTTCTGGGTCTGACTTCTTCCACTTGGCATGTGTTTGTTTGTTGTTTGTTTTTAGAAAGGGGGACATGTGGCTTGCCTTGCTCCGACACTTTGTTGTATATGTGGTGCTGGGGTTCCAACATGTGGCCTCGTGCATGCCAGGCAAGTGCTGTAACCACTGAGCCACCGCTCCAGCCCCCACTTAGCATGTTTTTGAGGTTTATCCACATTTTAGCTTGTATCAGTAATTTGTTCCTTTCTACTGTTGAAAATACTCCCTGCTGTGAATATACCACATCACCTTCAGCTACTCTCCAGGGGAGGCACCTGTGTACCGTTTCCATTTGGGGGCCACTGTGAAAAATGACCTGTGAACAGACATCTCTGTGTGGAAGCCGTTCTCTCTCCAGATGCTCTTCCTGTTCAGTTGGACCAGATGATATATGTTTTAAATTATTTTGAAGTGATTTTTGATTCAAAAAACAACCAGAAAGAGATGGCCACTCTGTGGGAGCAGAGATACTCTTTTTTTTTTGTTTTTGTTTCAAAGAGAGAAGGACAGTGAGAGAGACAGAGAAAGAGAGAAACAACTTTATTTAGTTTTTCACATGGCCTTCATTGCTCCAACACTTAGTTGTGTATGTGGTGTTGGGGTTTGAACCCAGGTCCTCATGCTTGCCAGGCAAGCGCCAAACCGCTGAGCCACCGCTCCAGCCCCCAGAGATACTGTTTTGCTCACTGATATGTTTCTGGTCCCTGTCTGGCTTAAATGGATGTCACACACCAGAATGTTAACTGTGTTTATTTATTTATTCATTTATTTATTGGTATCAGGGATTGAACCCAGGAGCATTTAACCACTAAGCCACATCCCCATCCCTTTTTATATTTTATTTTGAGACAGGGTCTCACTAAGTTGCTTAGGGTTTCACTAAGTTGCCCAGGCTGGCTTTGAACTTGCGATCCTCCTGCCTCGGTCTCCTGAGTCTCTGAGATTACAGGCATGCCTTACACTGCATTTAGTTTTTACTGAAGCAGCTACAGGTAATTTTTTTCTCCTCTGTTTTTTCCACAAATGAGTGTGTTTGCTTGGCTTGCAGAATATAAAGTGTATATTAGGGACTGGAGCAGTGATTCAGCGGTAACGCACTTGCCTGGAATGCACAAGGACATGGGCTCAAACCCCAGCACCACATACACACCGAAGCATCAGAGCAAGGAAAGCCACATGAGAAACTAAAATTGATTCTCTCTTTCTCTCACTGTCCTTCTCTCTTTAAAAAAAAAAAAAATTAAAAAAGAAGAAAAAGAAAGAAATGCAAACTCTCAGGCCCTTTCCATAGCGACCATTCTAAGCCTCTCAGGTGGGGCCCAGGGATGTGTTTGAACAAATCCTCCAGATGAATCTTGTATATGCTACCATTTGACACAACCAAGCTACGTACGCTACATAGGACACAACTAAGCAGTTGACTCTGGGTGGATATTTCTCATGCAAGTCCTTGGGAGCTGACCAAGCTGTCAATTGTCCCTGAAACCAGCTACTGAAAGGTCCTAAAGGAGCATGTTCAAATGGCATTCCTAGGTGTCCTGTCTGAATGGATTCCCTGCCCCCTTACCTGCTTCAGTCTTAAGCATGGTCCCCTTGTGAACTTTTTTGTACAGAATCCCACAGAGCGTCACAATCAGGAGGAACAGTAACACTTGATTAACTGAAATGAAAACCAAACCATGTCAGAGTGTAAACTATCAATCTGAAATCACACAGAGTAGCTCAGAACGGCAGCGTGAACAGATGCCTTCCAGGACAGACAGAGGGGCCTCTCCCAATGACTTCCAAAAGCACATGGTGAAGACTCAATGGCCCCATTCTCTCTGCCCCTCTTGGTCATTAGATTCAGCCAGGGGCAACCCGATGGAAGGCTCAGATTAAAACAAACTAGGAAAAGCAGAAGTTAAGGGGAAGGTGTACAGTTTCTCAGTCTGATTCATTTTCACCTGCACAGGTTTGACCCAATTTCTTCTAACATCTGACTGTCTTTTTTTCTTAAGAGAGAGAGAGAAAGAGAGAGAAAGGGAATCAATTTTATTAATTTTATTTGTTTTTTCATCTGGCCTTTGTTTCCTCGACAGTTGTGTATCTGGTTTGAACCCAGGTCCTCACGCATGCCTGGCAAGCGCTCCAACTGCTGAGTCACTGCTCCAGCCCCCATTTGACCCTTCTAATTATGGCAATTACCACTGAAATACATTTGCCAGATTAAAAAAATAAATATTCTTTTATGTAAGAGTGTCCCGTGCAATATTTGGGACATAACTATACTGAAAAATTATTCCTTATTTATCTGAAGTTCAAGTTTAGCTGGATATCCTCTGTTTTCATTTAGCAAATCAAGCAATTCTACCCTGAGTGTGTTAACCTCCAAATTCACAAATCAGTAGTCTGAATACAGGGGTTTATCTGGGTTTGGATTCATTTGACGATTTTAGGTGAACTTTTTTTATTGGTGCGTTATAGTTTTACATGTTGAAGGGTTTGTTGCTACACTTTCAGGCACGCACACATCAAAGAGCCCCCTTTTCCCTCCCCCATTAATTCCCTCCCTCCTCGGGTGGCCTTTTAAGAATAAGCAGACAGGGCTGAAGCAGTGACTTGCCCAGGTTCAAACCCCAGCTCCCACGCACATAACTGTCAGAGCAACGAAAGTCACGTGAAAAACTCAATGAAAATTGATTCTCTCTCTCTCTCTCTCTCTTTTTCTCTCTGTCCTCTCTTTAAAAAAAATAAAAGCAACAACAACAAAAAAAAAACATATGATCCTACTCATTTTAAGTCCACTTTTGACCAAAACACTCGCCACAGGAAATCAATCCCGAAATGATGATGCCATGGGAATCCACAGAATCAAAGCAGATTCAACAGGGGAGAGAGAGAGAGAGAGCGCACGTTTGAGTGAGAGCAAGCCAAGCTTCAGTATCAAAACGCTCCCCCAAAACATCTTCCTTCCATCATTATTTTCAAAAGCGATCGACTTACTTTTTCGTAACAGAGCCATGCGTGTCCACGTGGATAAGAACTGTAACCTGGGGATTGAAGAATAAAGTTGTGTTTAAAAGGGAAGCAACTCCAAAGTCATCAACAAGGGTTCCTCATGATGTCGATGTCTCTGAAAGTCGGAGTGTGAAGTGTGGGATCTCGTCTTTTACTGTTCTGAATCTAGAATTTTGGAAAGAAGATTCGAGTACTTCTCAAATACTCTGCTACCTCTTCAAATGTGATTTGTCTGGCTGAACAAACCTCGCCAAGGGCCCAGAGGAGATGATCTTTTGTCTTCTTGTTGTTTGTTTTTGTTTTTGTTTTAAGAGAGAAGGACAGTGAGAGAGAGAGAAAGAGAGAATCATTTGCTTTTTTTTAATTTAGTTTTTCATGTGGCTTTCATTGCCGCATTATTTCCTTGTGTGCATGGTGCTGAGGTTTGAACCTGCGTCCTTCCTTATACATACCAGGAAAGTGCCCTAACCACCGAGCCACCGCTCCAACCCGCCCCCACTGGGTTTTTTTAGAGAGAGAGAGAGAAAAAAAGAATCAATTTTATTTCGTTTCTCATGTGGCTTTCATTGTTCCGACACTTCACTGTGTATGTGGTGCTGGGGTTTGAACTCATGTCCCTACACATGCCAGGTAAGCGCTATAAACACCAAGCCGCCACTCCAGCCCCATCTTCTTGTTTTTTAACCTTCTCCAAAAAGCTGTGTGGAGCCGAGTGGGCGCGTGATGATCATGACCCAAGTACCAACCCCATGCCCTCCTTTCTGCTGCCGTCACTTTCTGCTCTATTCATGATTCACTATATTCTGGAATATTTCATTTCTGCTCTGAAATCAAGAAGGTTAACAAACTCTGTTCTCCAAAGACACTTGATTCTCTGCTTCCTGGGCTTCCCAGTTTATTTTTTTATTTTTATTTTTATTTTTTAAAGAAAGAAGGACAATCAGAGAGAGAGTGAGAGAGAGAGAGAGAGAGAATCAATTTTATTGAGTTTCTCACATGGCTTTCCTTGCTCTGACACTTAGTTGTGTACATGGGTGCTGGGGTTTGAACCCGTGTACTCGTGCATACCGGGCAAGCGCCGTAATCGCCTAGCCACCACTCCAGTCTCTAGTTTTTTACTTTTTTAAGAGTGAATCAATTTCATTTATTTTTTCATCTGGCCTTTGTTTCCCCGACTCTTAACTGTGTATGTGGTGCTGACCTTTGAACCCAGGTCCTCGCGCATGCCAGGGAAGTGCTCCAATTGCTGAGCCACTGCTCTGGCCCCTTTCCAGTTTATTATTTATTGTTCTATATAATTATTACAGTATCTTAGATATCCATTAGGAGAAGAATAGGCATTCAGAGAAGCACAGAACAGCAGAGCAGTTTCTCAATCATCAGATAAGAATTTTAAACAACCAGCTACAATTTTGCTTTTATTTCCAGGGGATGCTCCCTGCACACCCAGGAGCTTGGAGTGCCCCAAGAGTGGCCTTGATCATCCCCTCTAGAACCTGGGAAGGATTGGGATCAACACAGCACATTACTTAAGATTCTTCTGCAAGCAGCTTTCAGGTACTTTCATAGTTTTAGAAGCCCTGTGCTCATCTAACTTTGGGGGAGGATGTAAGGTTAGAATGGTCAGGGCCACATAGCTCCCCCTCCAACTCCCTGCAGGAAGCCATCTGGACCCTGGGATAGGAAGAGGCCACAACCAGAAGATGCCACGCTCCAATCCCTGAGGTGAACCCCTTCCTGGGCATCCCATCTACCCAAGCCAATAAACTCATCATTTTCCCTAAAACTGCTCTGAGATGAGGTTCTTTTTCTTGTCAGTAGGAGCCCTTACAAATAGATTTGCTGTGGCCAGGATGGGGTGTGTATATGGAAAGAAGTTTACAGGGGCCAGATAATTCAGTACTAATAGCTCCCATTTCTGAAAACCTAATTTGCACCCAGCTTAGGCTGACATTTAGGCATATGAACTCCTCTAGTTCTTACAACAGGTGGGTATGTTGTTATCTTTAGTTTTCAAATGACTAAATGTGGCTCAGAGAGGTTCCATAACTTGTTCAAAATCACACAGCTAGTCAATGGCAGAGCAAGGATTGGCAATTAGGGTTCCCTGACTTCAAAGTCCAACAACCACAAGGTTCTAGAACAATGGAAGGGTGATTTTGGCTATGCTGGGGGTAGATGAGTTGGGCTCCAGGTAACAGACTTCGCAGGAGTGTTTCACAGGTCAGGTTGGTCTGCTCCATGCCCCCACCTGCAGTTGGGGCCCTATGGCTGTGAAACCACACCAGAGGCAGAGAAATGGGAAGTCAGCTGATGGGAAAAGGGGGCTCATCTTTCCCTGAGCAGCATGTCACCAACTCTGAAATCTCTTTAAAATAAAACAAGTGGGGCTGGCGCAGTGGCTTGGCAGTTATGATGCTTGCCCTGCATGCACAAGTACACGAGTTCAAACCCCAGCACCACGTACACAACGAAGTCTTGGAGCAATGAAAGCCACATGAAAATCTAAATAAAAAATATTTCTCTCTCTCTCTGACTGTCCTTCTCTCTTTAAAAAATAAATAAATAGGGCCTGGAGCAGTGGCTTGGCGGTTGTGGCGCTTGCCCGGCATGCGCAAGTACACAGGTTCAAACCCCAGCACCACGTACACAACTAAGTGTCAGAGCAACGACAGCCATGTGAAAAACTCAATAAAAATAGATTATCTCTCTCTCTCTCACTCTCTCTCTCTCATTGTTCTCCTCTCTTTAAATAAATACGTAAATAATAAAATAAAATAAAACAAAAGAAGGGCTGGAGTAGTGACTCAGAGGTTGGCGCTCTTGCCTGGCATGTGCAAGGACCCAAGTTTGAACCCCAGCACCACATACACAACTAAGTATTGGGGAAACAAAGGCCAGATGAAAAAGTAAATAAAATTGTTTGTCTCTTTTTCTCTCTCTGTCCTCTGTCTCTAAATAAATCAATAAATCAATCAATAAATAAAAGAAATAAGAGGCTTCAGGAAATTGATAATAGCATAGCTTATTCTAAGGCACTGCAGTGGCTGGCCAAGGAGAGAAGTTCCTGAAGCAGATGCAGGTAGGAAATCCTAAGCCACATGTCACATGGCAGAGATTGCAGCCCTTGAGAAACTTGTTGTTCCAAAAAAAAAAAAAAAAAAAGCCTGAATTACATCCTCTTCTCCCTCTTCACAATTTCATATTTCATGTCCTCCCTGAGAGTGGCGGCTTCTGAATTTCAAGAGTTCTCCCAAATCGGAGAGACACAGAAACTCAGTAAGGGCATTGGAGCCAAGTGGAGTTTCTTTGCCAACCTGGCTTGGGTGCTGCTTGGGTAGAGCGCAGCCTCTGGAGCAGACACATGTGGCTTCAAATCCTAGTTCTGCCACCTAGAAGACCCCCGCCCCCAAGGAAACTTAATATTCACTCATTAAATGGCTGCAACATTATTCTACAACCACTACAATAATAGCTAATTCAGGCAAAAGAAAAACAGAAAAAAAAAATCTCAATGAATGCCAATGTGGTTGAGTGGAAGAAGGCTGTAGTATAGGAAACCCACGGTCTCAAAGCACGACCCCACAGATTAGTTACTAATTGCAAGAGGAATTTCTTGTGAATTATAATGGAGAAACCATTTTAATGAAATGGACAAAATGGAACATCACTAATAATGGTAAAAATTGAAATCCTGTGTGTTCACATGTGATGAACACTGGTATGATCCCACCTGATTCTATCTCAGATAAGATCACCGTCAAATCCAAATGGTTCTTCATTGGCCTTGATGGCCTTGAAGTGGGCTTCATTCCTGGTATGCAAGGCTGGTTCAACATACGCAAATCAATATATGTGATTCATCACTTAGAATTAAGGACAAAAACCATATGATCATCTTAATAGACGCAGAAAAGGCCTTTGATAAAATCCAGCACCCATTTATGCTCAAAACTCTAGAGAAAATAGGGATCAAAGGAACTTATCTTAGCTTTATAAAGGCCACATATGCCAAACTCTTAGCTAGTATAATACTAAATGGAGAAATGTTGAAAGCATTTCCGCTGAACTCAGGGACAAGACAAGGCCGCCCTGTTTCACCACTTTTATTCAACATAGTCCTTGAGACCCTGGCTGGAACAATCAGACAGGATGAAGAAATCGAAGGGATAAGAATAGGAAGAGAGGAAGTTAAACTATCCCTTTTTGCTGATGACATGATCCTATATCTGGAAGATCCAAAAAACTCCACCAGAAAACTGATAGAGCTTATAAACAAATTTGGCAAAGTAGCAGGCTACAAGATCAACACACATAAATCAATAGCTTTCCTATATGCCAACAATAATACGGAAGAAGAAGAAATTAGGAAATCAGTCCCATTCACAATATCCTCTAAAAGAATAAAATATTTGGGAATTAATCTAACAAGAGATGTAAAAGACTTCTACAATGAAAATTATTGAACACTGAAAATAGAAATTGCAGAAGACCTGAGAAGATGGAAAGGTAGTCCATGCTCTTGCTTAGGCAGAATTAATATAATTAAAATGGCCATTTTGCCAAAAGAACTGTACAGATTCAATGCAATCCCCATCAAGATTCCAATGTCATTCTCTGTAAATATAGAAAAAGCAATTCTCAAATTCATTTGGAACAATAAGAAACCCAGAATAGCCAAAACATTACTAAGCAAGAAAGATGAAACAGGTGGTTTTGCAATATCAGATTTAAAACTATACTATTGGGCTGTGGTATTAAAAACAGCATGGTCTTGTTATCAAAATAGGAATGAAGACCAATGGAATAGAATAGAAGACTCTGAGACAAAGCCCCAAATCTTTAAACATCTGATCTTTGAAAAGGGGGTCAAAATATAACATGGACGAGAGACAGACTATTCAACAAATGGTGATGGACAAACTGGTCAGCCACCTGCAGAAAATTGAAATTAGATCCTTATCTCTCACTGTGCACAAAAATCAATTCTAAATGGATGAAGGAATTAGGAGTTAAACCAGATACCATACATCTGCTAGAATAAAAATTAGGACCAACACTCTAGCATATGGGAGTTGATAATAACTTCCTAAACAAGGATCCTAAAGTGAAAGAATTACAGTCTAAAATCAATGAGTGGGATGCCATTACCCTAAAAAGTTTCTGTACAGCCAAGGAAATAGTCAAAATAGTCAAGAGACAATCTACAGAATGGGAGAGAATCATGGTCTGTGATCCTTCTGATAGGGGACTAATATCCAAAATTTATATAGAACTCGAAAAACTCAATAACAAAAACACAAACAATCCAATCAATAAATGGACCAGAGAGCTAAACAGAAACTTCTCAACAGAGGACATTGAGCAAGCCAATGAATACATGAGAGTGTTCTAAATCACTAGCAATCAGAGAAATGCAAATGAAAGCTACCTTAAGATTTCACCTCACTCCAGTCAGACTGGCAAAGATGAAGAAGACGAATAATAACAAATGCTGTAGGGGTTGTGGGAGATATGAACACTAGCACACTGTTGGTGGAATTGCAGACTGGTCCAGCTGCTCTGGAAAGCAGTGTGGAGACTCCTCAAAAAATTAAGGTTGGATCCACCATACACCCCAGCTATCCCTCTTCTGGGTATTTTCCCTGAGGAGTTAGAATCAGCTCATTACAGTGACACAGCAATATACATGTTCATAGCAGCTCAATTTACAACAGCTAGATTATGGAACCAACCCAGATGCCCCTCACTGGATGAATGGATCCAAAAACTCTGGTATACATTTAGATATACAATGGAATTCTACTCTGCTGTTAGAAACAATGATATTGCATCTATTGAAGGTAAATGGATGGCATTGGAAGAAATCATGCTGAGCGAAGTTAGTCAAACAGAGAGAGTCAAGGGCTTCCCTCATTTGGTTTCCCTCATTTGTGGAGGCTGGACCTAAACCCAGGCTCAGGAGTAAAGTAGAAAAACTCATGTTTTAGATCCATTGAACAAAAATGCAAAATGTTAATATTTATGTGATACAGTTGCAATATATTTCATAAGATATTTGAACAAGCTATGCTGCATACCTGTACAAAAACGTAAAAAATGTTTAATCCCATTGTCAAATATTTTGAAGAATAACAAGATGATAGGAAGGGAGGAGAAGGGGAAATGTTGGAACTAAGATATAGCAAGGTATATTCCAACCAGTTATAAACGTCACTGTATATGCTATAGCCATATATATAAAAAAAAGTTCTTCATAGGTATAAGAATTATGTCACTGTATTTGGGTTTTTAAGGAACAATATAGGACCCAGAAGAAAGGCAAGGGATCAGGGGACAGGAGGAGGGAGGTAGAGGGATATGTGTGTGGGGGTATTGAATAAATTGTATTGCTGAACTATGTGCATTTAGGAATATGTGACAACTAATCCCAACATTATGTAAAACTATAATGCACTACTAAAAATAAAATTTTAAAAATGTTCAAAAGTGTCCGATTAACTTTGAAATTAAAAAAAAAAACTGACTGAAAAATTGTTTCTGTTATCCAAGTCCTGAGACTTGAGTTTACAAGACATTCAAGTACCTAGAGTTTATGTTTTTTCAGATGCTGTGTTGTAACATTTCCGGCTGTAAGTTTTTGAGTGCAGAGTTCTTCATTGACTATGAGAATGAATAGTTTATTTTTTAAGGTTAAAAAAGGAGAAGAGATTGGGGAACCTGGGCTGTTTCCTGGCAAGGAGCTAAGAGATTTTGCTGCGAGAATGTGAAGATTAACTAATTACAAATGCTGAGAGGGAACAAGCGCTCAACCCAGAACAGGAAGGTCATGAGGATGATTCCTTTCTGTCGTTCGTGTAGACACTCAGTCAACACGTGTTTATTGAACCTCTAATAATGCACCAGGTATCACAGACTCAAAGGCAAATCCCAGGGGCGCTCCACCTGGGTGAAGGGTGCGGGGTGACGCTGCAGAATGCTTAGCTGCCTTGGCAGTATAAGGACAGGACGTTGTTCCAGTGCCAAGGAGGGGCGCCTGGCCCAAATCGGGCAGGCGCTGGTCTCTGCTGAACTGATGCAAACACTCTGTCTGTGTCTTCCTCACGAGATGTCAAGCTCCGTGAGGGCCGGGACTGCGGCTGAATCATTTCAGTGCTTCTCATTCTTGGCGCTGGTATTGGGGCAGCCTGGACAGCTGGCTAACCCCACAGCTCTCCCCAACCTTCTCCCCTTGCCCGTTTCCACGAGGGACAGGAAAACCTAAGTACAGACTTTCCTCACCTCCTTTGCAGCTAGGAGTAGCCACATAGTATAGATCTGCTCGCAGACGGAAGTGAAAGTCTGCTGAGACATCTGGGAAAGCTTTTGCTTTCTAGATAAAGTGGCAATTCCTCCTTTTTCCTGCCTTGCGTGGGTGCACAAAGGCTGGAGCTGAGCAGCCATCCTGCAACTGTGAGGAAGAGGGCAGGAGCTGCAGAGAACAGCCATCCCTGCCATTGTCGGACTGCAAATCAACACCTTCAAGACCCGCCTCCTCCAGGTAATGTGTGAGAAAAATAAACCCATGCATTTTTTTTAAAAAAAGAGAGGGACAGTGAGAAAGAGAAAGAATCAGTTTTGTTTAGTTTTTCACATGATTTTTGTTGCTGACACTTTCTTGTGTACATGGTGCTGGGGGTTAAACCCACATCCTCGCGCATGCCAGGCAAGTGCCATAACAGCTGAGCCACTGCTCCAGCTCCAGTATTTTTAAACTTTCATAAATCAATGTTTCTTGTACTTGGAGTCAAAAATGTTCCAACAGATTAAGTGGGTGCTCAAATGTTTACAGAAATGAGCTCCTGGGTATGAGCCAATTGTGTGGAGTGACAGGAGCCAAGTTCGGATGAGATAGAACCCTGGCAGGGCAAGTCAGGGGTGGAGTGCTGGATCAAATCATGGGGACATCTTAAGAACACA
Source organism: Aplodontia rufa (assembly GCA_004027875.1). Lineage (NCBI taxonomy): Eukaryota > Metazoa > Chordata > Mammalia > Rodentia > Aplodontiidae > Aplodontia > Aplodontia rufa. Next base: position 30,621 of record PVKS010013870.1, on the reverse strand, counting down.
TAGAGTCTCCCATGTGAAGCCTCACTATACACAGGCAGGCAGAGAAACTAAAAAATTTCAAAAACTAAGATACATGTATATGCTCATCTTCATTATCACATGGGGGTGTTACAGAGGAGACTGGGAATGGATGAAGGGGGGAGATCCTGGACTAGGATTGGCCTTAACTTACTATGTCCCTATCCATGTATGCATGAATATGTAACAAAGATTCCCTCCAATATGTAAAATACGATGGAAAAAAAAAAAAGAACACATACAGTAAGAGGCAGAGACCTGGGTCCGAGAAACCGCGCCATCTGGAGGGAAGCTCAGACTGTCAGAGTTGGCAAGGTTCCTGCGTGAAAGGCGGGTACCATGGCTCTCACTACTGACCATAGCCAGGGCGCGAGTGCGTAAGAAGCGTACTCTTCCTGTACGCTCCCTCCTCTCTTACACGCTTCCTGAACGTGGTCCACAGACTCTTCACTCCCTCTTCTCCTTCCGTCTTTCTGATGCCACTATCTCTTTTGTTACCTGTCGCCCTCCTGAACCTCTAAACGACAGACCATCTCAGCACGCAGCCCTTGATCTCTTGCAACATCTCTCCTGAAATCTCCCATTTCACTGCTTTAAATGCCATTCATAATGCCAACAATTCCCACATCCTGTCGCCACGGGGACGCCAGACACATGACCACCTGGCATCTCCACTTGAAGGCATCCAGTGTCTCCAAATCTGAGCTCTTGATGCCTCCCCCAAACTGGCACCTCTCACCATCTCTCCCACCCCAGGTAACCGCAGCCCCAGTTTTCTAATTGCTCCAGCAAAAAATAGACTCGTGGCTGCCCTTGACCCCTCTCTGCTTCCCATTCTCCACCGATAGGTCCCATCTGCTCAACTTGCAGAGTATCCCCACGATAATCGTCGTCTTCGGGTCCGGACCATGGCCTAATGGCCATCACGTTCTGACTGTCTTACACCATCGTGTCTCCCTCCAGTTGATTTCTAACCAAGCAGCCATAGCGAGCCCAGGGAATTATGAGGGAATTGGAGCAGTCTCTGCTCCAAACCCTGCCTCTCTCAGGGTGAGAGCCCTTGGCTGTCCTCCCACGAGATCTCCCATGATCACCCTGTCCTCCCTGCTGGACAGACTTCATCCCAGAGCCTTTCCGCTTGCTGTCCTCTCCTCCTGCAATGTTCTCCTGAGATGTAGAAATATATGTCTTCATTCATTTATTTCAACTCCTCAGCAATGGTTGCCCTCTAAATGATACATTATAAGCTCCACAGGAAGAGAAGTTTGTTGTGTTCATTGACACATTGCCAACACCTGTACAGGTGCCTGGCAGTATCACCCCTCAAAAATATCTGCAAACTGGAACTAGGCCTATAATCCCAGCCACGAGAGATGGTCAGTGGGCACAGAGTGCTGTTGTACAGGAGAAATTACTTCGCATGTTCTGCAGCACAGGAGGGCAACTATGGTTGAGAACATGAAATTAGAGCATATAGGATTTTGAATCTTCCCAACACAAATAAGTGTTTGAGGTGATGGTTGTATTAATTGCCATGATTTGATCATTATACATCACATACATGTTCTGAAATATCATACTGTACCCCATTAACATATTATGTGTCCATTTTAAAAATTAGCCTTAAATGGGCTGGAGTGGTTGCTCGGAAGTTACACACTTGCTCAGCACGCACAAGTACACAAGTTCAAATCCCAGCACCACGTATACAACAAAGCCTCAGAGCAATGAAAGCAGCATGAAAAACTAAATAAAAATTATTTTTCTCAATGCAAATCGAAACTATCTTCAGATTTCACCTCATTCCAGTCAGACTGGCAAAGATGAAGAATACAAACAATAACAAATGCTGAAGGGGTTGTGGGGAGATGGGAACACTAGCACACTGTTGGTGGAATTGCAGACTGGTCCAGCTGCTCTGGAAAGCAGTGTGGAGACTCCTCAAAAAATTAGGGTTGTATCCACCATACGACCCAGCTATCCCTCTTCTGGGTATTTTCCCAGAGGAGTTAGAATCAGCACATTACAGCGATACATAAAATCCATGTTCATAGCAGCTCAATTTACAATAGCTAAATTATAGAAACAACCCAGATGCCCCTCACTGGATGAATGGATCAAAAAACTGGTATATATATATATATACAATGGAGTTCTACTCAGCAATTAGAAACAACGATATTGCATCCACTGAAGGTAAATGGATGGCAATGGAAGAAATCCTGCTGAACAAAGTTAGCCAAACCCAGAGGGTCAAGGGCGAAATGTTTTCCCTCATTTGTGGTGGCTGGAGCTGAACCCAGGCTTGGGGGAAAGGTAGACAAACTCATGGATTAGAACCATAGAACAAAAATGCAATTTGTTAATACTTACGAGACACAGTTGCAAGATACTGCTTAAGATACTTGAAAAGCTCTACTGCGTGCCTGTACAAGAATGTAAATGCTTAATCCTATTGTCAATATATATCAAAGAATAACAAGGGATGGTAGGAAGGGAGGAGAAGGGGAAAGGTTGGAACAGAGATAAAGCAAGGTACATTCCAAGCATTTATTAGTATGTCACTGTATATACTATAGTCATGTATATAAAAAATGGTCTTCATAGGTACAAGAACTATGACATTGTACTTACACTGTACTTGGAATTTTGGGGTTTTTTTTTGTTTGTTTGTCTGTTTGTTTGGATAAATATAGGACCTAGAAGAGAGGCAAGGGATCGGGGAATAGGAGGAGAGAGATAAAGGGGGGTGGTGGGGTGGGGATGTTGACCAAATTATATTGCTGTATTGTGTGCATCTAGGAATATGTGACAGCAGATCTCATCATTATGTACAACTATAATGCACTAATAAAATTTTTTTTTAAATTGTTTCTCTCTTTCTCACTGTCCCTCTCTCTTTAAAAAAAAATTAGCCTTGAAAAGACCCCTCTGCAACTCTGACAGTCTTTTCTGCTTAAAGCCTTTCATGGGAAACTACTATCCAAAGGTTAAGGTCTGAGCTCCTGAGCTGTCCACAGGTTCCCCATACCACATCTCTGCTTCACAATTACTCTCTGCCCTCAGCTGCCCCCACCCTAACTCTGTGTCCTTGCCTCTGGACTGTGGCTCATGCAGACCCCTCTGCCTGGAATGTCCTTTCCCTACCTCCTTCCCCGCTAAAATTTGGCGGTGCTTGAAAGGCTCCATTCAGGTGCTTCCCGCTTCAGGAAGCCTCCCCGAGTGGCCTAGCCTGGGGCTTTCCTGATCTCCACTCCATCCCCGCCAACTGCACCCCATTTCCTAATACTGTGGTGTGCCCGTCTCCTCTCCCGGACCACGACAGGATCGAGGACAGGGACTGTGGCTTACCCAACTCCGTCTGCCTGTCCTGTTCCAAGGCAGGAACTGCATGTTCTGACCCAAGATGCCAATAATTATGTGTTGAATGAATGAGAAGCAGGAGGGAGAAAGAAAACAGGAAGAGCCATTTGCATGAGAGAGCGTGTGGGCCTCTCTTCAGGACAGCCAGAGAGGAGGAGCAGGGCATCAGCCGATGACAGCCTGGGAAGCAGCATTCCTGAGGCCAGGCACCGAATGGAGGCAAGGAGGCAGAGTGAGGCTAGGCCTGCAGCTACGAAGGAAGGAAGAGCTTAGAGAGCTGGTCTGGCCCCGAGAAGAGGCCCCTGAAGACCTGGCTTAGGGAGCTGTTATACCTGATGCCAAAGAGTTGCCAGAGAGTTTGGGCCTGTAGCCAAACCTGGAAAGAATGTCTTGAGCCCTGGCAGTGGCTAAGGGAATTAGCTCTGCCTTGGAAGAAGAGGTGAAATGGGAAGGACTCCTCAGAAAAATACTTTAAATATCAGAGTCCCTAAGTCTTATTTTACATGCCGACTCTGATCAGTTGATAAAGGATTTCAGGATTACAAATTTGAGGAGAAACCTTAGGCCATCACCAGACTCTATTTAAAAGGAACAGGGAGGTGCCGGAGCAGTGGCTCAGCTGTTACAGTGCTTGCCTGGCATGTACAAGTACGTGGGTTCAATCCTCAGCACTCCACGTACACAACTAAGTGTCAGAGCAACAAAAGCCATGTGAAAAATTCAATGAAAATTTATTCTCTCTGTCTGTCTGTCTCTCTCTCTCTCACTGTCCCTCTCTCTTTAAAAAAAAAGAAAGGAAAGAAAGAGGGACAGGGATTATGTTAATCATATCTGTCATGGATGCAGGTAGGGAAGAATGGGAAAGGACCTGGGAATCAAAACGGAAGAGGGAAGATATGGGGGTGGGGAGGCTAAGAGGTATTGTTGAATGCCTTAACTATGTGCACACATACCATGAGCTTTGTTGTCTGACAGGATGTACCTTCAATGGTATAACTGCCTCCCACTAGACTCTGCCTCTTAAAGGTTCCATGCCATCTCCCAAGAGCCACACATTGAGGACCAGGCCTCCAGCACATGAACCATTTTTTTTTTTTTTTTAAGAAAAAGGGACAGTGAGAGAGAGAGAGAGAGAGAGAATCAATTTTATTTAGTTTCTCATGTGGCTTTCATTGCTCTGAAACTTCTATGTGTACGTGGTGCTGGGGTTCGAACCCGAGTCCTTGCGCTTGCCAGGCAAGTGCGTGACCACGGAGCCACCGCTCTAGCCCAGCACGTGAACTTCTGAAGACAAACCACACCCAAACCGCAGCTCTAGGGAGCAAAGAGCAAGGTGTCCTCTTGGGTGTTCACAAGGGGAGATATGAAGCAGGAGGTCCACAACGAAGAGGGTCCAAAATGAAAACAAGTGTGGCCAGAGCAGCACGTGTGCTCCAGGAATCCTTCACTGACATGTGACAGAGCGCTGCAAGGGCGCTGTGCTAGACGTCCTCAAGTGGAGTTCTCCGCTGTGGGACTTCACAGGACCTCTAAAGCGTCTTTAGGCCTTGAGGTCTCTCCAAGGGTGATAGAGTTTGCAGGGCCCCATTTCCCATGGGGCTATGTTGTTTGGCACTATCTTTGGAAAATGCTGAAATAAAAGCAGCTTCTAGAGAGGCGTGGTCCACGGGAACTAGAAATGAAATTTGTGGCTTGCAGATCATGTCTTGAACTCACAAGTAAAAGAGGAGAAACAAAGAAGAGGTAAAGACAGCCCGAAAGGACAAAAAGGGATGTTCAAAGGTAAGGAGGAAGAAAGCAGTCTCAGAGGCACAAGTGAAGACAGAAGATATCCGGATGACCAGCCTTCCAGAGGGTGCCTCAAAAGCAGGGATGTTGCCCAATGCAGGAGGTGTGGTCCCTTCTGTCAGCCCCACTGTCATCGCCACCAGCAGAGGAGTTAACCAGCCTGTGGGCTCTCTGCTTTGCAGGCCCTTTATGGTCTTTCATCGGTATGATGTCATTTCATTCCCATTTCACAGATGAGGAAACAGAGCAAGTCAGTTTGCCTGGAGTCAAGTTCATAAAGCTTGTGGCCACGCATAGACTCAATCCCATATGTTGGACCAGGAGCCACGTCCTCACCACTGCACAGCTCTGCTCTTAGCTGTATTTGAGGGAGGACTGGAATTCCACTACATAATACAGCAAGGACTAGGTACAGCCCTGCAAGGCCAAAACACTTGGAGGCAAAGGAGAAGGCAAAACCAACCATCCAACCAGAAGAAGCCTTTTGGATATTTGGCTGCACAAAGCCAGCTACAGGACCGATCTCCACAGCTTATCCAGATATTTAGATAACATCATATTCTCTTACTCTTGCTTCACTCTTGTGTTTACTATCCCTTCTTTCCTTCTTTTTCTTCTTCTTCTTAATTTTTTTTTTTTTGTACCAGAGACTGAACAACCCTGGGGCCCTTAACCACTGAGCCACATCCCCAGCCCTTTCTATATTTTATCTTGAGACAGGGTCTTGCTAAGTTGCTTAGGGCCTCGCTAAGTGGCTGGCTTTGACCTTGCGATCCTCCTGCCTCAGCCTCCCAAGTCTCTGGGATTATAGGCATGCGTCACCCAGTTTACTATATTCCTTTTTATATCACAAATTAGGTATCAGACTCTACTGGGTTTATCCAATGTATGACACTCCCTGATAAAATGAACAAAGGACATTTTCCAAATGTTAAGAAGCATTTTCAACCCGGACAGAATGACTATTGTACCCACAATAAACCTCACATAGATTTCCACATAGATTGCCAGTTCTCTTACTGTGTATGGGAACCCTCAGAACAGTTTCCGAGAACAGATTCCAGAAACATGAATCACAACTCAATTAAGTCTCTTGTGGCTCAAAAACATACCTGCATTAAATGTTATCATTTATCCACATCTTATTCAACTGCTAATGTCTATGCTTAAAACCTGATGCAAATAAACCCAGGTTTGCAAACACAGTCTAGGATGTGAAAACCTTGCACATTGAGTACCTTGGATTTGCAGCAATGGTAAAAAGAAAAAAAGGCTGGGCGGGGAGGGGGAGTTTTCCAAATACAAGCTGGGGGACTCCTTAAGGCAAAGTTTGTGTGGACAGACTGACACCTCTGGTTACTTCCTTGAGTCTGTAGCCAAATAAAGGACTGCTGCAGACCAGCCATGGTAGAAGGGAAAGAGCTGCTCCTAAATTTCTCTATTTACCTGATTAATGGTGATGGTAGGATTTTGTGTTCCTGGATCCAGTAGAGCTGCTGGGCAGAGCATTCAAATCGTGGCTGGCCCCAGGGCTGCCGCCCTTCACGCTGCTTCCGTTGCTTCTAAGATCTCATTGGAAATCTCAGAGGGCTAGAAACCCTGTATTAAGTTTCCAAAGGAATATTCCTCCCCTACCCGCACCCCCTTTTGCTTGCGTTGACTTTGGATGGCTCCGGTTTCTTCGTCTCTTGCTCGGGGAGCAGCTGGGAACCCAGGCCTGGCGTTGGCGGAGCGAAGCAGCCGCTGAAACACTTCCAGATGTGCTCTGCGGGGCGGGCCAGCTCAGATGAGCCAGACTTCCTCTGGGAGCTTCATCCTGCAGACTGCTTGCAAATCACCTCCAAAACACGGCTGTGTTGAGGGAAAGAATCAAACCCAGAGAGGAGCAAATGATTGGAGAGAGGATTTCTTTCTTTTTTTCTTCTTTTCTTTTTTTTTTTTAAAAGAGAGAGAGGGACAGTGAGAGAGAGAGAGAGAGAGAGAGAAAGAGAGAATCAATTTCATTTAGTTTTTCATGTGGCTTTTGTTGAGTACGTGGTGCTGGGGTTCAAACCTGCGTCCTCGCACATGCCAGGAAGGCACCTTAACCGCAGAGCCAGCGCTCCAGCCCCTGGAGAGTGAATTTCTATCACGCGCTGGATCTAAGGTAAACTTTGAAAGAGAAGTGAACAAGAAAGTTCATGGTGATTTTGAGAGTCTTCACAGCCTCCAGCTGATCTTGAAATCTGCTCATTGAAATGCTGTTCTTTGCAAATCAAAAACCCAGACAACAACTATGGTCTCATTCTACCGAGGCAGTGATAATGTCAGAAGTTTCTGGATGGCGTGTATTGTGCCTGAACCTGGAGAGGAATTAGACAGAGAGTTGACATCCTCAGCAATCTGTGCTGTTCTGTCTTCTGCCATTGATTCTCAGAAGTCCAGGAAACGGTACCAGCACACTTTGCCTGGGACCGTGGGACTGATTCTGCAGTGGTCCGTCTCTCTAATTCCTCTAAAGAACTAAGGTTTCCTTGCTCTCTGCCTCCTTCCCTAGTGGTGCCCTCCTGCAGAAATAGAATTGAAGACACACCATAATTTAAAATGTTCTAGTATCCACCTTAAGAAAAGTACAAAGAAACCAAGTACAGTGGTGCACACTGAGGCAGGAGGATTGCAAGTTTGAGGTCAGCCTCAGCAATTTAGCAAGAATCTATTTCAAAATAAAAAAATTAAAGGGGTGGGAATGTGGCTCAGTGGTAAAGCACCTCTGGGTTCAATCCCCAGTATACCCCCCAAAAAGTTGATTTTGATGTTTGATGGTATATTTTATTTTACAAAAGATACACAAAATATTATCCTTTCAATACACAATCAATATAAAATGTTATTAACAATGGGCTGGAGCAGTGGCTCAGCGGCTACAGTGCTTGTCTGGCATGAGCAAGGATTCGGGTTCAAACCCCAGCACCACATACACAATGAAGTGTCGTAGCAATGAAAGCCATGTGAAAAACTAAATAACATTGATTCTCTTTTTCTCTCTCTCTCACTGTCCCTCTCTTTTTAAAAAATATTATTAACAGGACATTTTACTTTTTTTTTTTAACTGAGTCTGAAATCTGGTGTGTATTTTATACTTGCAATAAATCACAATTCAAACCGTAAACAGCATTGTAAACACTGTAAACATTGTAAATATGTATTTATATTTCATAAATTTACAGTTTAAAAGGTAGATTTACATATTTAGGTTGTTTCAAATATACTTAAATTTTTCCAACAACCAAATTGAGTATTAAATTTTTAATTCAAATTAATAATTTAGTAAAATTTAAACTTCAGTTCTTCAGTTGCACTAGTCACATATTAAATACTCATTAGCCAATGTGTCCAGTGGCTACTAAACTGAACAAAGCAGTTCCTAAGGATTCAATGGGGTTTTCTCAGACTTAAACCTGGACAGCAAGAGTATCTTGAATATCTTCCACTTGCATAGAGTTTTAAACATTACCAAAGCATTTTCACATCTTCTACTTCATTTCATTCTCATAACATTTTTTCATTAGGTAAATTGAGCTTTGCTCCAAGTTTCAAATAAGCAAACTGAAGCTTTGAGCAGGTTAATGTCTAAATGTCTAAATGTCCAAAGCAAGTTAGTGATGAAGCCGGAACTTCTCAACTCTTTCCATCTGGAAGCATATTTTGAACACTAGGATTTTGGACTATGACAGTAGGGTTAACTCTTTCAGCATCCTGTCACCATTTGGGTAGAATTATTCACCTCCTTTGCAGCATTTTCTTATAAATTTCTACCCCAAAGCCTTGACACACTCAAGTGTGTCCTTGAGTATCATTACTCCTCTTTACTCCCAGCAAGTTGTACCTGATTTTAAACGACAGCCATTCAATATTTTAGCTAACAGAAAAATGTAAGGGGCAGCCATGTGCATTTCAGCCAATAGTGGGCCACATATATGACAATGGTCCCAGAATATTATAAAGGAGCTGAAAAATTCCTGCCCCACCTTTTATTTTTACTGTATCTTTTCTTTATTTAGTTGCACAAATACTTAGCATCGTGTTACAACTGCCTACAGTGTTCAGGACAGTAACATGCTATGCAGGTTTGAAGCCTAGTCTGTTGGATACGTGTACAATTTCGTTATTCATTCATTCATCAATGGACATTTGAGGTTGTTTCCATATCTATGCTATTGCAAATACTGCTATAATGAATACAGGGGTGCAGATATCCCTCTGAAGGCTGGGAATGTGACTCAGTAGCAGAGTACTTGCCTAGCATGTGCCAGTGTTTGATCCCCAGCACCACAAACAAAACAAAATAAATATCTCTTTGAGATTCCGATTTCTTTCCCCTTGGGTATATACTCAGAAGTGGGTTTGCTGGAGCATATGGTAGTTCTGTTTTTAAGGGTTGGAGAACCTATTTTCCATAATGGTTGTGCTAATTTTATCATTGTTATTGAATAAAGAAAGCCCAAGATGTGAACTAGGAAAAAAACTTGTAACAGAAACTCAACTTTTAATTAAAAAGTCCAAATGTGTTAAATGGTGTAGAAACACTGCTAGTGGCCTGCTTAATAACTTTTCTCTGTTTCTTCCCTTGTAATAGAAACACTATTTGGGGCAGCAACTTCAGAGTTAAGAATATCTCCTTAGTTGTCCTTCAGTTGGGGTGGCATGTGAGCAGAAGATTATTCTCCGGAACTTCCTAAAAAGAGCTATTTGGGGGCTGGAGCAGTGGCTCAGCGGTTCCAGTGCTTGCTTGGCATGCATGAGGACATAGGTTCAAACCCCAGCATCATGTATACAATGAAGTGTTGGAACAACGAAAGTCACATGAAAAACTAAATAAAATTGATTCTGTCTTTCTCTTTCTCTCTCTGCCCCTCTAAATAAATAAATAAATAAAAATAGCTATTTGGTTTCTTTTGCCCTTTCTTCCTGTCTGAAATCCAGATGGTGGAGGTGGAATAACCACCTTACAGCTCCAAAATCAAAGCTCACATTGTGGTGGTGTTCAGTCACACTGAATGTGGGCAGAGTCCTCGTAGGTCACAGACGGCTCAGTGCAAGAGGATATGGTGGCGATCTCTTAAAAAGGCACTGTTTGAAAAGGGTACTCAGTGTTAGGGACATATGGTTAAGAGATGGAATCACGACATGAGGTTAGCACAAAAGGGACCAGGGGATAACTATCCTAACCTCACAGTCTCCTGTTGGCAATGCCTTCTACTAGCCAAACACAGCTGGGAATAAAAGAAGGGCAGGGGAGCCGGAGTGATATCCATTTACATCAGCCTCTCATGATATGGAACAGGCTGAAGAATAAAGAGTAGATCTGTACAAGCAAATGAAAAGAATCCTTGCACGGTGTCAATATGGTCCCTTGACAGTGAGTCATTCAGCAGCCTGTCAAAAGAGAAAATTCCCTTCACCTAGCTATGTGGTGGTCACTATAAAGTTGGAGCACCACGGTGCCTTATTTGTGAGCATATGGAGATGCTAGTGTAAGCCTTCTGCGCTACCTGTCATATACAAGCACAGCACATACAATACCTAACGCTGGTAATAAATGGCTGATTCTTTTATGTGTTTACTCAACTTTTTGTTATTTTAAAGTGTACTCCTTTCTTTTTTTTAAATTAATTATAAAACAGCCTCATGGAGGTCCTTCAGGAGGGACTCCAGAAGAAGGCACCATTATCAAAGAAGAGGATGGCTCCACAGGAGGCAATGCCTTGAAGACCTCCCAGTGAGATAAGATGTAGAGGAAGACAGCGGTTACTGAGGATCCTCACCTTGTGTAGGTTTGGGCTAATGTGTGTGTTTGTGTCCTCATTTTTATTTGTTTGTTATTATTATTATTTTTTTAAAGATAGTGGGGGGGTGGCTAGTGTGGTGGCTCAGCGGCTACAGCGCTTGCCTGGCATGCGCAAGGACTAGGGTTCAAACCCCAGCACCACGTACAAAATGAAGTGTCGGAGCAATGAAAACCACATGAAAAACTGAGAATCAATTATATTTAGTTTTTGATCTGATATTTGTTGCTCCAACGCATACTTCGTTGTGTACACCGTGCTGGGGTTCGAACAGGGGTCTGCGCGCATGTCAGGCAAGCGCTCCAGCTGCTGAGCCACCGCTCCAGCCTCTGTGTCTTCATTTTTAGCAGAAAAGTTAATACATAAGCTATGCCATACGGCGCAGGTGTGCGGTAGCCTGCAGTGGCGAGGCTTCTGAGTGTACACCATGTTGCTTGCACCACGTCCAAGTCAGCTTGTGGTGCACTTCTCAAAACATATCCTCGGTAAGTCATCTGTACCTCTGTGTGCACTTGCATATTAAATCTGCGGTATCATTTGTCAACGAACTATGCATCTGAGTCATTATTACTCCATGTTGATCACTTACTAGTAGAAGGTCAAACGTTCATCATTTCTTGTAAGCTAGCTTTGACTGAGTGTATTACTTTTAGATAAGGTCTTAGATAAAATCTATTAAGGTCACTGAAGATGGCTGGAAGGAAAGGCAGACACATTCTGTCATAGTAGATGAATCACAACACCGGGTCAGGCTAATAAAGCCTTTCATTGCTTTTATCTCCCACAGCTGGGCTCCAAGACCACACACACAAGGTAGACCACACAACAGTGCCTCCATTGCCTCTCTTTGGCCTGGTGAGGTTCAGCTGTGGGTCTCCCGGCTGGCTTGAACTTCAGCATTCTGGGCTCTTCCCTGCTCCTCTGTGAGCAGCAGCAATCGCTCCTGAACCTGAGTGCTGGCATCTGGGATCCTTCTGTCCTGCACACTGTATTTCTTCCTTGGCTCTTGTGCCCAGATCCTTGATCTGGTAACTGGGTCAGATTACACCTGGCCTAGTGCCCTGTCTTGCTCTTGCCACTGCTGCCTCAGTGGTCTGGCTGCCATTCCAGCCAAGATCCATGAGTGGAGCCCTGCAATGTGTGAACAGACCTCTCAGACACCATCTGTTTCCCTGTCTCAGAAACAGTGCCTGCCCAGGCTCTCTGTTCTCAAGTTTTGTGCACCTGGTAGCACTCCTGAAACTCTTCTCAGACCTCTGTCAATAAGCCGGTGGCCTGAGTCCTCAGTTGACATTAAGGTATTCCTTGAACATTTCAATTTAATGCTCTCTGTCCTTGCTCTTGGCTGACTCCTCAGTGCCCTGGAACTCAGGAGGAGTAGAAGTGGTAATAATATAATGAAGATGATGATGATAAAAGTAAAGCAATCTTCTTGCTAAATGCTGACCACAGGCCCAGTATGTACAGCTGCAGTCCTTGCTTTGCATGACAACGGCACAAGAACAAGGAGCAGGCCTTGCATGTTCTCAGCTCTTCCTTGTTACTCATTCTTTGATTCTCTCTGGCTTCTCCTCCTCCACTGAAAGTGTTTTCATCTAGGCCAATAATAACCTCCTAATTTGCAAATCCAATAGACAACGTCTTCGTCCTCTTCCCTGAAGTCTCTAGGGCTTCTGGCTTTGAAAACCACTTCCGCCTCTATAAAACCCCCTTTCCCTGTGGTTTCTTTGACTTGTCAACTCTCACCCAGTTCCCTTTTGACCTCCCTGGCTTCTCCCTCTCTACCTTCCCCTCTTCTTCCTTCTGGTGTACCTCCTCCAATCCTTACCTTTTACGTGATGGCTTCTTCAGGGCACTATTCTTCCTCCTTCTTCTCTTCCCTGTCTACATTCTCTTTGGGTGATGATTTCCATTCCTGTAGTTTCAAAGACTGAAGGTAGCTTTCTGGAGAACTGGGAACCCATTCAGACTCCTCACTTAAGGAGAGGTGAATCAAAGTTGCTTTGGCAAATTATCTTTCCCCTTGGTTTAAGTACTTTGTCACAGATTGAACTGTGTCACCCAAAAAGATGTACAGTCCTAACCCCTAGTTCCTGTGCATGTGACTTATATATTTGGATATAATGTCTTTTCAGATGTACTCAAGTTAAGATGAGGTCATAGGGTTGGCACTAATCTAGTGAAAGGAAAATAAGAGCCTGGTATGGTGACACATGCCAGTAATCCCAGCAGTTTGGGAGGCTGAAGCAGGAAGATCACAAGTTCAAAGCCAACCTCTGCAACTAAGCAAAAAGCCCTAAGGAACTTAGCAAGATCCTGTCTCAAAATAAATATAAAAAGGGTTGGGGATGTGGCTCAGTGGTTTAACACCCCAAACATCCTGGTTTCAATCCCTTGTCTGGTACAGTGGGCAGGGGGAAGAAGAGGAAAAGAGACAAAAATATATAAAGAGAGCATCATGTGACGATCGAGGCAGCAATTGGAGTGATTATTTTTTTCCACATTTTTTATTGGTACATTATAGTTGTAAATATTGATCAGATTTGTTGTTACATATTTGTACATACACACAATATAACAATATAATTTGGCCAATAGCCCTCCCCAGCATTTGACTGAAGTAATTACTGACAAGCCAAGGATCATCAAGGATTAATGACTGCCACCAGCAGCCAGAAAGAGGCAAGGATGCATTCTTTCCTATAGGTTTTGGAGGCATCATGGCCCTGCTGGCACCTTGATATTAGAATTCGATTCTCCAGAACTCTGAGATAATACATTTCCAATGTTTTAATGCATCAAGCTTGTGATACTTTGAAACAGCAGTCCGAGGACACCCGCACACACTCTCCATCATCCTATAGCTCCTTATCTAAGCAACTAGTTGTAATTTGCAATGTGTTTTGTGTGGAGAATATTTTTGCTTTCATCTTTCCCCTACTTCGGGGGTTCTCAGGCTTCCAAATATCATAGGCCATTTAAAATTTTTGAATATATTAAAAATTTTCCCTTAGTCATCTGCTCTAGGGCATTAGGAAAAAATAAACAATTATTTAAGCACTGAAGTCTCAATAAAATATATTTCTTTAAAGTAAATAGTTTGGGTTTTATGAAAACTCACTGCTTTATTCCAACTTTTCAGTTTTGTTTAAGGCCCATAAAAACTTTATAACAGGGCTGGAGTGGTGGCTCAGCGGTATTGCGCTTGCCTGGCATGCACATGGACCTGGGTTTGAACCCCAGCAACATGTACACAACTAAGGGTGAGAGCAATGAAAATCAGTTGAAAAACTAAAGAAAATTTGATTCTTTCTCTTTCTCACTCTCCCTCTTTCTTTAAAGAAAACTATAACAGAAACACTTTAAAGTCTATATTATGTATGCCATAAAATATTAACATATAAATATAGAAGACATCTTTGTTCCTACACATCTTCCTTCCCTTCCCAATTTTTTTTTTGGACATAATATGAAATGGGAGTAATAACTAACAAGAGGGATAACGGAGAGGCTGGAAGGTGCAGTTCAGTGGTGGAGCATTTACTTGATTCATGTATGTAAGGTCCTTGGTCCCTCAGCAGCACAACAAAACAAAAAAAGAATTTGTGAAGCAGAAGCTGGAAAGGGCAGTAAAAATGTCTTTTTAAAGAGAGAATGATCTCTCAAAGCAAAGGATAGGTGGACACAAAGGCAGAGAGACACAGTGAAATTTGAGGGAGTTGGGGGAGTGTAAGTTAGGCATATGAAATGCAGAAGGATTGAAAGGAAATCTGCTGTACATTGTGTGAGTGCTCCCTTCAGTGTCTCCTTGAGAATTTGAGATAAAGATTTAACACCCCCATCTCCCCAGGGATTTTCATCTCTTTTCATTTATTATTATTCTTAAAGAGAGGGTGAGAGAGAGAATCAATTTTATTTATTTTTCATCTGGCCTTCTTTTCCCCTGGCACTTAGTTGTGTATGTGGTGCTGGGGTTCCTCCCACATGCCAGGCAAGCGCTCCAACCTCAGAGCCACCACTCCCGACCTCATTTTATTTTTGAAAGTAAACTTTATTGTGTATTTTTTTTTTTAAAGAGAGAGGTAGAGAGAGAGAGGGAGGGAGAAAGAGAGAAGCAACTTTTATTTAATTTTTCATGTGGCCTTCGTTGCTCGGAGACTTCCCTGTGTGTGTGGTGCTGGGGTTTGAACTCCAGTCCTGGCGCATGCCAGGCAAGCGCCGCAACCACCGAGTGACCGCTCCAGCACCTACTGTGTATGTTTAAGGTATACAATGTGATGTTATGGGATACATTTGGATAGTAAAAGGTTAGCTTTGTAAAACAAATAAATATAGCTATCATCTCAGTTACCCATTGTGTGTGTGTCAAGAACAGCTTAAATCTATTCATTTAGCATGAATCCCATATACATTTTTTATCCTAACTAACCTGTATCTCTGTGATACTGAGGGATCAAATCACAAGGCAGACGGGCTGTTTTAAGGGTTGCACATGACTATATAGGACAGCTCTCAGAAGCCATTTGTCTATGCAAACTGCTTGGGCTGGGAGCTCTGGAGATGGAAGTCCTATGTTTGAACCTGGCCCGAATTCTTTTCTGTAGGTGCGTGAAAAAATGTCTTTACCGTCCCGTGCCTCCTTTCTCCATGCACAAAAGGGCGATAACAATATTGTCTCACTATACTGTTGGAAAGATGAGTTAATAATCAAAAGGTAGCTCAGAACGGTGCCTGGCTATGGAAGTCGGTCAGTTGTTAGCTGACATGAAAAAAATAAATCTATACATAATTTTTCACCTGCTAAACCTAACAAACCCCAAACACCTTTCGTGGTTGCTTCATCGTTCCTAAATTTCTTGGCCTCAAACCCGAGCTCGACTCCTTGGGCAGGCTTTGTAGCGACCTTCGCGGCGGCTCCCGGTTGCAGGTTTCCCATCCCGCGTTCTCGCGCACGCTCTAAGCTAAGAGCGGCCGGCACTTCGGGCCTCCAGAGCGTGCGGCCACTGCGTGGAGGGTCTGACCCGCCCGCACACCGTAGGTGCTTAATTAAAGTGGATGCGAAGGACCTGCAGCACCTTCTCCCAAAATACACCCAACCAGGGGCGCCAGGCGGCCTCCCTCGCCGGCCACCCCTCGCAGCGCAGCACCCACGGCCGGGCTCCTCCGCCGCCACGTCGCGGCAGGTTGGGGGCGGGGCTCGTAGGCCTGAGGCCCCGCCCGCCGTCACGTGACGCCCCTCCGGCGCGCACAGCTGGGGGCGGTCCCGCCCTCCCCAGGAGCCGCGGTGCACTGTGGGCAGAGGGGCGGGGGTTGGGAAGATGGCGGCTCCCAGCCTCCTCAACTGGAGGCGGGTTTCCTCCTTCACGGGGCCGGTACCCCGCGCCCGGCACGGACACCGAGCCGTGGCCATCCGGGAGTTGATGATCATCTTCGGCGGTGGCAACGAGGGCATCGCGGACGAGCTGCACGTCTACAACACGGGTAGGCGCGGCGGCCGCTCTTCGGCCCCGCCTGCGGGAGCCGCGGAGGGGGAGGGGAGGCGAGGCGGCGGCCGCGGCCCTGACAGCTGTCACCGCCGGGTCACCGCTCTCTCGGCCGGGCGGCCCGGGCCCGCCACGTCCTGAGCCGCTGCGCCGCTTCCCCGGGGCCTGCGGGGCGAGGCGGACCCCGAGCCGGAGCTGCGCTCCTCAGGTGGGCCGTCGCGACCCCCGCGCCCCGACCGGGCTGACGGACCGCGGCCGGAGAGGCGGCGTCCACCCGCCTGGGCCTCTTCTCCGGCCTCGCCCACTGCGGGCCCCCGAGATTCCGATCTCCGCTGTCAGAAATCACAACCACTCCAAACCAGCGCTCCTCGGCTCGCGCCGCCTCTGCCTTCCTCCCTCCCCGCCTCAGGAGGAAGAGCTGGGGGGCGAGTTGAGAGGGAGGAGGGGGTCGTCTGCGACTTGGGTCCCCGGGACTGCCCGGGGTCTGGCCGGAGCGTTCACGGCTTCCCCGGTTGGCGGGTGGCCTCTGACCTAGCGGGGAGGTGCTTGGTGGGTGACACCGGCCGCGTCTCTGCATTTGAGGTGCGTGCGGGGCTGTTCTGGAGCGGCCCTGCCGTCGAGGGCTCTCGCGACTGCAGCCCGACTGCAGGTCGCAAGTGCGGCAGGTCGGGGAGGCCCTGCTTTGGACTCTGTCGGTGGCAGAGAAAGAAGATTGGGATTTTTCCCCCCTGTTTGTGAATACTCCAGTTGTCCGGAGAAATCTATGCCCTTAGTGTAAGACTTCTGAATTTCGGATTTACTTAATGGTCAACAACTTTTCTTTGACCAAACAAAATAACCACAGTAGTCACTTAAAGTTTAACAGAATAGTGAAGTAGAGAACCTTTTTTTTTTTAAATCTTCTCCCAACAACTCAGCATATAAGGTTAAAAAGCTATTGATTTAGTACAGTGTTAAAAAAAAACTCTAGCTTTATAACAAATTAGATCTAGCTTGAATCTCTTGTCTATTATCCAGGATCAGCAATAAAGTTACAAAATCTTTCTAAACTTAAGATTTTCATTTGTAAGATGGCCATGGTACTCACTCATCAGGGTGTTGTGTGTGTGTGTGTGTGAGTGTGTGAAATTAAGTGATGTAGATCATCAGCAGCACTGTTGACGTTTGGGACCAGATGATCATTTGCTGTGGGGTACTGCCATGTATATTGTTAAGATGTTTGGCAGCATCCCTGGCCTCTACTCACCACTTGCCAGTAATACTTCCACTTCCAGTTATGAAGACTAAAATTGTTTCCAGACATTTTCACAGCAGTATCCCTGGGGAAAGAATCATTCCCAGTTGAGAATCACATATGCAAATGATACAAAGTATATAATCATAGAATGCGATAAACCATTATATGTTATAATTGATTTTAATTTTATTTTGGCAACTAGTTACAAATCAGTGGTTCCTACCAGCTGTTAGAGGAGACATCCCTCCAGGCTGTGCTGCGCATGGATTTGTCTGTGATGGTACCAGAATATTAGTGTTTGGGGGAATGGTTGAATATGGAAGATACAGCAATGAGTTATATGAGTTACAAGTAAGTGCTTACAAGGAAGATTTATTATTTCAGTCTAAACCTGTAATACCAATACTGCTTATAATTCTTCAAAACATTGCCAAATATTTCATTAGCATACTTAAAGATAGCAGGAGCTTCACATTTTATAGCTTGAAAGAAAATGTTTCCACTTCATTTAAAAGCCAAAGTTTCTTTTTTTTTGAAGCCCAGTGTGACCTTTGTAACATCAAGCTATGTGCTATTTAGCATTACTTGCATATGCTACATGTTTAGGTTTTTGTATCTTAGTTTAATCATTTTTAAACTTTAGCCTGTAACAGAAGCACCTGGAAGATTTCTGGGCCCTGTGCTGAGAGTTTCCAAGTCAATATTGTTGGTAGTGGGGCCTGAGCACTTGCATTTCTGCCAAGTTCTCACCTAGTGCTGCTGGTTCCCAGACCACACTTCAAAAACCACTGCTTGGATGTCATAGGAATTGTTACCTCTCACACTAATAATTATTCCCCCCTTTTTCCCTCCCCACTGCAATATGTAGAAAAGAGGGTTTCCAGTTTCATATAATCTTTTCTAAATTGACTCCTTTATGAAAGCAGTCTTATCCCTCCTTGACTGTTCTTGATTTGTGCATGTTTCCAGGGCCATTAGTTTGAGGTTATCTGCTAGTTGGCCAGTGTGGGTCAGTTATATCTATTTACCAGCAACCCATTTTAAAAACAGTTTCAGATAAAGAAAGCTTTATAGCCAGAAAATAATTTTTGGAGTTTGGTTTGTAAAATGAGCTTTATGTTAATTTAAATGTTAAATATTTAGCATTCATAGATTACCTAGTAACTGAAAGTAAGTAAATACATAAATTAAAAATTATTTCTAATCTTAAAGATATATATATAAAATAAACGCTTGATTTTTCATTTGGAAAACATTAGAACTGTTAGTTTTCATTATTTTTTTTTAAAGAGAGAGAGAGAGAAGGGCTGGAGTGGTGGCTCATCAGTTACAGTGCTTGCCCAGCATGTGCAAGTATGTGGATTTGTATCCCAGCACCATGTACACAACAAAGTGTCAGAGCAAGGAAAGCCACATGAAAAAACTAAATAAAAATTGTTTCACTCTCTGTCTCCCCTCTCTTACTGTCCCTCAGTCTATAAAAAAAAGAGAATCAGTTTTACTGTTTTCAGTCTGGCCTTGTTTCTCTGACACTTAGTTGTGTATGTGGTGCTGAAGTTCAAACCCAGGTCCTTACACATGCCATGCAAGCACACCAACCACTGAGCCACTGATCCAGCCCCAGTGTTTATTTTTATTATAAAATGTGGAAATCTGTGTATATAGAAGATTAATCAGAATTTCTACTAGAACGTATATTTTATTTACAGCAGTTAGTTGCTTGTCATTTGTCCCAAAAATAACTTATTGAAGAGTTCTGATGGGATTTGGATTACAATATATTGGTATGATGTTACACTGTTGACAGTATAGGAATAGGAATGTTTTGCTGATTTTACCTAAGTGTGTTTGTGGTCTTTTTTTAGGCAAGTCGTTGGTTATGGAAAAAAGTGAAACCCCACCCTCCTCCTTCTGGTTTACCGCCTTGTCCTCGGCTTGGACATAGTTTTTCTTTATATGGTAACAAATGCTATTTGTTTGGTGGTCTGGCAAATGAAAGTGAAGATTCAAACAATAATGTTCCCAGGTATGCCAATTCTTTTTTCTTAGACCAGATGCTTATTTTATGGTTTAGATTAGGAACATTTGATTTCTTCCATCTTTATTATAAAGAATAAAGCTTAACTTTTTGTGTTTAAATCTAACAATGAACAAATTCTTGTGTTTGTGTTTCCCTTAGTCTCTGGATTATATCAAACTACGTCTTCTCTAATCAAATTATCTTACTAAATTTAAAGTAATATAATTTCTCTTATCAATATATTTGTATACTGGGGCTAGAGCTGTGGCCCAGGGGTTGCAGCACCTGCCTGGCATGCATGCAATGCGAGTTCAAACCCCAGCACCACATACACAGCAAAGTGTTGGAGCAATGCAAGTCACATGAAAAACTAAATAAAATCGATTCATTCTCTCTCTCTTTCTCACACACTGTACTTTTTTTAAAAAAAAATATTTGTGTATCAAGCTATAATGTTTATTTTTGATAGGTCATTAATGATAACACAATGTAACAGATGGTTATATGCTTCTCTAAGAATTTTGTCACAAAAATATGACTTGTGAAATCATTTCCACATTTCATACAAGGAGCTGTTAAAAGTGGTTCACACTGGCAAATACTCTCCTCATTTTTCTAAGCAAAAGTAATCACTATCTCTTTTCTTCTGTAGTTTTCAGTGTAGAAGCCCTACTTTTTCTTATTTTGTTAAATTCCTAAATGAAACTTTTTTTTTTAGAGAGAAGGACAGTGAGAGAGAAAGAGAATCAGTTTTTAGTTTTTCATGTGGCTTTTGTTGCTGACATTACATTGTGTACTAGGTTTGGAACCTGCGTCCTTGTGCGCATGCCAGGCAAGCGCCGTAACTGCCAAACCACTGCTCCAGCCCCCTAAATGAAACTTTTTTGGTGGTATTTTGAATGAATATATCTTAATATCATTTTTATTTGTGTATTGCCAGTAAATGGAAATAAAATTGGCTTTGTTTGTTGACTTTTTATGTTGTGATCTTGCGGACTTAATATATTTTTAATCATTTTCATGAATTTCAAATTTTCTTTATATAAAACTCCTATGTTTTCTTTCATATGCTCCAAATATTTTTCTAGGTTTTCTCTTTACCTACTTATTTTTTTTAAAGAAAGAGAGAGAATATCAGTTTTATTTATTTTTCATTTGTTTTTTTTCTTTTCTTTCTTTTTTTTTTTTTTTCCCCTGACACTCAGCTGTGTATATGGTGCTGGGGTTTGAACCCAGGTCCTTGTACATGCCAGGTAAGCAACTCCACTGCTGAGCCACTGCTCTAGCCCCCTACCTATGTAATTATTTTAAGAGTTTTCATTTTTGTTTTATTAAATTTGACAATATTTTTCTGTATAGCTTTCTTATTTTGTATCTTCCTTAAAAAGACTCTCCTTCCTCAAAATTATAAAAAATATTTTTTCTGATTTTTTTTCTAATACATTCACTTTTTTTTTTAATGTTTGGAACATTGGCTGGAAATATAGCTCAGTGATAGAGCATTTGCCTAGAATGTGTGAAGCCCTGAGTTTCATCCTGCCAGCCCTACATTTTAAGAAAAGCAAACAAAAAATTAATGCATTTGGAATTGCTTTTGTAACTAGTGTAAGACTTTTCCCTCTTTTTTCTAATTGATTTCCTGTTCTTCCAACACTATTACTACGACAAGCCATTTTTAAAAATTTATTTATAGTTCCATCTCTATCATACCTTAATTTTTATGTTAAATGGTTCATGACTAGGCTTTATACCAGGTGTTGCAGACTGTACTTTGTGGGCCACATAAGCCTGTTGGCCTATTTTATTCATAAAGTTTTATTGGAGTGTAGCCAAGCCCATTCTTTTGCTCATTATCTTTGGCTGTTTTGTGTTCAAATAGCAGAGTTGAGTAGTTGCAATAGACTTTATGGCCCACAAAGTCTAAAATATTTATTATCTTGCACTGTACAGAGAAATTCCATTGACTCCTTTTAATTTTATTGTGTCATTAATTTATTTACTTTTCTCTGATTAATTATGTTTTCTGTAGGTATCTGGTATACACCTTTGATAATGATATTTCCTTTTATTGGGGGTGGGAATAGGGTTTGAACCTATGGGTGATTTAATACTGAGCTGTAACCCCAGTCCTTTATAAAAATCTTTAAAATTTTAGGTCTGGGAATGTGGCTCACAGTGGAGCAGTTGCCAAGCATACACAAAAAATTTAAAATTTTTAATATAGGTTCTTGCTAAGTTGCTGAGTCTGGCCTCAAATTTGAAATACTCCTCCTTCAACTTCCAAAAATTGCTGGAATTACATTTGTGTGCCACCATACCTGGCAGATTAAGTACATTTTCTTAAATTTTTAGTACTAGTTAATTTTCCCCCCTCTCTTTTTAACCAAAAATGGATATTCAGATAAATTCATTTCATTTTTGGTGACAAGTTTACTGTTTCTCTCTTTCAATATATGAATTTTGTAAATTTATGTTATTAAATTATGAAATACAAGCAACATTTTTATTCCTACTTAAAACTCATTTTATTGTATTAACAGAATTTGTTTCATACTTTGAAGCAAAAATAAGTTCATATGTGTGGTGGTGCATGCCTGTAATTCCAGTGACTCAGGAGGCTGAGGCAGGAGAATTGCAAGTTCAAAGTCCACCTCAGGAGCTTAGAAAGGCCCTAAACAACTTAGTGAGACCCTGTCTCAAAATAAAAATAAAACAGACTGGGGATATGGCTTAGTAGTTAAGTACCATTAAGTCCAATCCCTGATACAAAAAATAAAAACAAAAACAGGAAGTGTGTATATGCACATGTACATACACGCATATACACTCAGTGATTTCTCCTGTGCTGTCTTTACTTGGGGAGTAAGTGCTATTGCATGATTGGTCATTATCTTCATTTTTAGGATTTTCTTTTTTTAAGAGAGGAACAGAGAGAATCAATTTTATTTAGTTTTTCATGTGGCTTTTGTTGCTCTGAGACTTCTTTGTAACTGCTGAGCCATTGCTTCATTCCCCAGAAATTCTTTACATTAAGAAAACTTGAGGGCTGAAGCGGTGGCTCAGTGGTCACTGTGCTTGCCTGTCATACGCAAGGACATGGGTTTGAACCCCAGCACCACGTGTACAACAAAGTGTCAGGGCAACAAAAGCCACATGAGAAACTAAATAAAAATCGATTCTTTCTCTCTCTCTCTCTCTCACACTGTCCCTCTCTCTCTTTAAAAAAACAACAACAAAAGAAAATTTAATCTTTTTCCATGATGTATACCACATATTTTTCCAGTCTTTTCTTTCTTTTTGTACTGGGTTTGAGCCCATGAACACTTTATTTCTGAGCTATATCCCCAGCCCATCTTTTTTTTTTTTTTTTTCACTTTTGAGACAGGGTCTTACAAGATGCCCAGGTTGGCCTGAAACCTGTGATCCTGCTGCCTGAGTCCCTGGGATTGCAGATGTGCACCACTATACCCAGTCTTTCTAGTAAATCTTTCTTAGTGATTATTTAGACCTCACAACCACAGTTAGGAACATTAATTTAAATGTAATCATAACTTACTGGGATTTTTGCTTCACCATTTCTCTTATCCTGTGTAGTTTTTCTTGGATTTCTTTTTCCTTTCAATTTCTCCCAAAACAATTAT
This sequence comes from Aplodontia rufa, assembly GCA_004027875.1. Taxonomy (NCBI): domain Eukaryota; kingdom Metazoa; phylum Chordata; class Mammalia; order Rodentia; family Aplodontiidae; genus Aplodontia; species Aplodontia rufa. Next base: position 7,246 of record PVKS010013870.1, on the reverse strand, counting down.
ATGGTTAAACTTTGAAGTTTTATATGTCTTAAAATGTTTTTGGTTTTGCCCTCTTACCTGAGTAAAAAGTTGGTAGGAAATGGATACCTCCAGAAAACATTTTTGCTGAAAACTTTGAAACATCCATATCAAAAATAAGTTCAATACCAGTTTCTAAAGAAGCTACTTTGACATTGCTAAATTTCAGTGGGGAAAAAATTGTAAAGCAGCCTCATTTATCATATGTTAATATTCACAGAGAAAGGTGTCTTATAGGTATTTGCTCAAATATTGTCAATTTGTTCTGGTTATCGATTGCTGCATGATAAATTGCCCCAAAATTTAGTGATGCAGAATAACAACTGTTTTATTGTGCTTATGAACTCAGTGGGTCAGAAATTCATAGAGGACACAGAAGGGAAGTCTGGACTCTCAAATGGGAAGATTTGAATGGTTATTCCCATGTTTGATGCCTCAAATGAGATGGCTAAAGGACAGGCTGCAATACTGTCACCTGGTATACCAACATGTGGCCTCTTCAGAGGGTGGTGTTTTGGTAGCTAGATTTTTTACATGGTGGTTCAGGGTTCCAAGAGAAATATTTTGGTGAAGCTATATTGACCTGTGACCCAGGCTCAGAACACGGGGAGGGGACATAGACCACACCTCCAGATGGGAAGAGTATCAGAAGATTTATGGCCACCACATTTGTTCCTGATAAGTGTTTGCTAAATGATGGCAGGAATTTTTTCCCTCTCTTCTGTTCTCTAATGAGCTGTGGAAGAGTACCTGGTACACAGAAGTATTTGATAAATGTGTGTTGAATGAGTGGTCTGCTCTCTATGTGAATTTAACACTAGTGTTAAAAACCACCATCTGAAGAGGACATATATAGGCATTCAGGGTGACAGTACCCTTAGCATGTCCTTCACCCATCTCAGTTGAGATATCAAACATGGGAATAACTATTCATACCTTCCCATTTGAGGGTCCAGCCATTGTTTATGTGCCGTTTCTAATATGAATTTTTATAGTAAGCATATATTATCTTTGTGACTAGAAACAAAAAGATAAAAGACATGTATTATCTGAATGTTTTCATTTTTATCATGATATCCAGATATTTAAATGATTTCTATGAATTGGAGCTGCAGCACGGTTCTGGTGTTGTGGGATGGAGCATTCCAGTCACTAAAGGGACTGTGCCTTCTCCAAGAGAATCCCACACAGCTGTTATATATTGCAAAAAAGATTCTGGAAGTCCTAAAATGTTTGTTTTTGGTGGAATGTGTGGTGCTCGCCTGGATGACTTATGGCAGCTTGACTTAGGTAAGCTTAACTTGATTCAGGTTCAGGGATTGGTTATGATTAATAAGGGCAAATGTAAAAATATCTTGAAAAAAGTTTTGATTGCACCATTTATTGAGTTGCACTAACATTATAGCCTGTACTTGTAGTCTTAGGCACAGCTGAGATGTGATCAGTCAGGTTGAACAAACGAGTTTGATTTATGATAGTAACTTTTCTGTGTTCCCTATAAGTACCAGAGCTCCTTGTTTGCCTGGTATGGTCCTGCTTTTTTTATGGTCATATGTAATTATCAGTAGTATTCCCTTTCACACTGGAAAGTATCCAGTTGGGGATGACAATTCTATAAGACTACCATATCCATGGAAAATGTAGTATTAGCAATTAGTCATTAAAAAGCCCTTAGGGTAGCTCTTTCTAAAGGGACAGTAGAATGGATGATTGGAAGACAAGTGTGCTGCTCACCTTTGACTATATTCTGCACAATGTACTCTTACTGAAAACATAAAAACACTAATGTTCTTAATTCAGAATTGGTACTCTAAGCACACCTTTCCATTCCAAATGCTAACATTCAAGTATAAATAGATTTCTGATTAACAATTTATGTCAACTGGAAATGTTTATTTTAAAATGAAGTTCAAATAAGTGCTTTGAAACGTTTTTGCTTCATTTTGATAGGTACTTCTTTATATTTTGAAATTAAACAAGTTGAGATAATTTGCTATTATTAGACCAAATTGCTAATATATTTATTTTTACTTTTAGAAACTATGTTATGGTCAAAACCAGAAACTAAAGGGACAGTTCCACTACCACGAAGCCTTCACACAGCCAGTGTTATAGGAAACAAGTATGGATTTTTTTTGTTTGTTTTGCTTTTTTAAAAAAACAACTTAAGGGGCTGGAGCAGTGGCTTGGCGGTTTTGGCGCTTGCCTGGCAAGCACGGGGACTTAGGTTCAAACCCCAGCACCACGTACACAACTGAGTGTTGAAGGAGCTAAAGCCATGTGAAAACCTAAATAGAGGGGCTGGAGTGGTGGCTCAGTGGTTTCGGCGCTTGCCTGGCAAGCACGAGGACCCGGGTTCAAACCCCAGCACCACGTACACAACTATGTGTTGGAGCAACAAAGGCTATGTGAAAAACTAAATAAAGTTGTTTCTCTCTTTAAAAAAAAAAAAAAGAAAGAAAGAAAACCTAAATAGAGTTGTTTCTCTCTTTCTCTGTCTCTCACTGTCCCTCTATTAAAAAAAAAAAAAATTTAAGGGGCTGGAGTGGTGGTGCAGTGGTTACGGCACTTGCTTGGCATGTGCAAGGATGCAGGTTTGAACCCCAGCACCACATACACAACTAAGTGTCAGAGAAACAAAAGCCACATGAAAACTAAATAAAATTGATTCTCCCTCTCTACACGAAAGTGATACTACTAGTTTCTTGGAAGTAGATTACCAAACTTAACAATGTTTGTGTTTTGTGAAGCTAGAATAATTTGCCTGCAGAAGCTAAAATACCCTACATGTCTTTTTTTTTCATGCATTCTCTTATACATCTTTACCTTTCTCACAGTTCTTGCCAAGAGTAGGCACTGAGTGTAAGGCAGGATGTTGTCAAACTGATAGGTTCTTTGTTGGTGGATTTGGCACACCTATCTCTGTTTCTTTTGACATATTTTTAGTACTGCTTGATTTGTACTCAGGCACATACTGTCAGTGTTTCAGTAGTTATGCTTGCATGACAGTATGGAGTTATATTTAGAACATAGACTTGGTAACTAGATTGCCTAAATTCAGCCCTCAATTTTGGTACTTATCCTTTGTGACCTGAGGTGAGGAAACTTAATTCATCTGTACTTCAGTTTCCTTATGCATACAGTGCAGATTAAAAGTAAAACTTCACAGGCTGGAGCGGTGGCTCAGCGGTTTCGGCACTTGCCTGGAAAACACGAGGACCCGGGTTCAAACCCCAGCACCATGTACACAACTAAGTGTTGGAGCAACGAAGGCCATGTGAAAAACTAAATAAAGTTGTTTCTCTCTTTCTCTGTCTCTCTCACTGTCCCTCTCTCTTTAAAAAAAAAAAAAAAAAAGTAAAACTTCACAAAGTTAATGAGAATTAAGTGTACATAAAATTGTTTAGTAGAACAGTGCCCAGTACATTTGAAGTACTCCATAAAGGTTTGCTGTTATAAATGTCCCTGTTTGTGCAACACTGGGCCATGATTAGGAGTACTATTTAAGTAGAACTTAATGAAGTATTTACTAGTGTAGGGATTTTACCTTAAATACAATGTTTCAGGACACTACTAGTTGTAGTTTAGAACCTCACTAATTCGCAGAATTGAAAACTTGGGACTTAATAGATTCATTGAAAAAACTGGTGAAATCTGAGTAGTCTGAAGTTCGCTATTTAAAAAGAGTATTTTTTTAAAAAAACAGTAAATGCTGTGGTGGTGTATGCCTATAATCCCAGTGGCCCTGGAGGCTGAGACAGGAGGATCACAATACAAGTTCAAAGCCAGCTCTAGCAATTTAGGCCCTAAGCAACTCAGTGACACCATGTCTCAAAATAAAAAATATAACCGACTAGGGATGTGACTCAGTGGTTAAGCACCCCACTGGGCTCTCAATCTCTGGTAGGAAAAAAAAAAAAACCATCAGCCGGTCAGTGCTGTGCATACCTGTAATCCAGAGACCCAGGAGGCTGAGGCAGGAAGAGTCTAAGTTCAAGGTCAGCATGGACAGTTTAGTGAAACCCTGTCTCAAAAAATAAAAATGGTAAGGGATATTGCTCAGTGGCTCCAGGGTCCAATCCCCAGTACCACTGGGGGGGGGGGAACAGAACTTCAAAACCAAACAGAAGCATCTTCACAGTTAAATAAAATCATATAAAATGCAATTTTCCATTGGAACCCCAGTATATAAAATTGGTAAAAAAGTAGAATTTCCCTAGGAGGTGTGAGGTCATGTGATCTTTAAGCTCTTCCTGATGAGCTTATCTTCTTCAGCAGCCATTAAGCTTTTCTCAAAAACCTCTGAGGACTCTGAAGAACATAGTTTAAAGTTTTGTTTTGTTGGGGGTTTTTCTTGTGTTTTTTCTGGTACTAGGGTTTAAACCTAGGGGCACTTTACCACTGAGCCACATGCCCAATCCTGCCTTAGCCTCTGAGTAACTGATATTATTGGTGTTTACCACTGTGCTTAGTAGTCCTGAACTTTTCAGTGAACAAATTAATTTTTTAGTTCTTTTTTAACATTTCAAACAAGTGAAATTAAATCAACTACTTTATGTTCTTTTATTTTAATTGTTCAGGATGTACATTTTTGGTGGATGGGTTCCACATAAGGGGGAAAATACTGAGGCTTCACCTCATGATTGTGAATGGAGATGTACCAGTTCATTTTCTTACCTAAATCTAGGTGAGTCTTTTATGAATTATCATTCAAGTAACATTTATTAATAAAAAGAATTTTTGAAATTTAATTGTTTAAGAACAATAGATCAGTCATGGATATTCCTATGTTTTTAGATACAGCAGAGTGGACCACCCTAGTCTCAGATTCTCAGGAAGATAAAAAAAATTCAAGACCAAGACCAAGAGCTGGACACTGTGCCGTTGCAATTGGCACTCGATTGTATTTTTGGAGTGGAAGAGATGGGTACAAAAAAGCACTGAATAGTCAAGTTTGTTGCAAGGATCTTTGGTATCTTGATACTGGTAGGTAAGAATACTTAGTAAGTAAAATCTTTCCTTTAAGTAAATACTCAAATCATGTTTGCCTTTTAAGATAGTGTAAATGCCACTGCCTCTTTCCTATAATTAAAAATGAATGAGAAATAATATTTATAGCTATTCCCCACTCCAGAGGAGCATATAAATTTCCTTCTCCTTGAGTGTAGGTTGGACTTAGAGACTCCTTTCCAAAGAATAGAGTATATGAAAGAGGAAAAAAGCTAATAGCCTTAGGGGAAAACCCGTAAATACCACCTTACTCAAGTGATCAAGGTTAATATCACTAGTAGTAAGTAATATTGACAATATTTGCCCTCCTGGAAATCATGTTATAATAGAGTTCTTCACTGCTGTGGTATTCCCAAAATCTGTAACCTCAATCTAACTTGTCAGATAAATCCAAATGGAAGGACATTCTAGACATCTAACAGACTATGGGAATAGTAATCTTCAAAAGTTTCAAAATGAAGAAAAACAAGGAAGACTAAGAAATAGTCACAAATTGCAGGAGTCTAAAGAGATGATATGACTAAATGCAGCATGGTATCCAAAAAGACAGCCATTTTGTCCTATTATTCTAGATTTGTAGAAGTATCTATAAAAAACTTAAATATAGTTTATAATATGTAACAAATTATATAATTGTATAATAATGTTATAATTACAGTTAACATTAATATTGTTATATATAAGCTCTAGATTATGATTTCTGATTTATTTTAATGCATCTATGTCAGTTTCTTTGAAAAATTCACAGAACTGAAAACTTGAAATTTAATGGGTTAAGTGAAAAAACTGATGAAATCTGAGTAGTCTGAACTTTAGTTAATAGTATTATGTTAATGGTAATTTCTTAGTTTTAACAAATGTTGGGAAAAGGTAGATGACAGCACTGTACTATCTTTGCATCTTTTCTGTAAATCTGAAATTATCACTTATTAAAGTTTTTTTAAGTGTTAGAGCACTAAGAATTTTTTAAATGTAGAACTCATCCATTTTCAATAAATTTTTACTGACAGTTGTGATGCAAGAATTGTGCTAAGTACTGAGAATACAGCAGTGAACAAGACTGGTAATGTCCCTATTTTCACAGACTTAAATTCTGAGAGGGTGTGAGGGCAGGGGTCAGTGAACCAAATGAACAAAAGAAGTTTAGTTTCTGGTGAGCATGTAGAGATGAGTCAGTACTGGGAGGCAGTGGGAATAGACGCTGCTGACTGCTTCAGAGTGAATAGTTGACCAGGCTCTGATCTGACAAATGGTGAGAAGGAGCTACGCTTATAAAAGAAACCAGTGCAGCAAGAGTGAAGAGCGAATTCAAAACCCCAGGGATGGGAATACTTGGGATATTTGGGAGTAGATCTGAGCCAAGTAAACAAAGAAAAAGAAAGTCGTAATGGAAGTTACAGGTAACCATTGGATGGATGGTATGGGGACTTGAACATCATAGTAGATTTTAAATTGTTTTTATTTATTCACTCACTGATTTCATTTATTTTTGTTACCTGGATTGTAAGAGACCCATGGTCTCTTGTGTGCTTTAAAAATATGTAACTTTGAAGGAGAGATGTGACAAGATCTCATGTACATTTTGCAAAGTACACTGGCAATTGTATGAAAAATAAAATGTAGTAGGGGCAGAAGTGTACATAGGAACACAAGTTCGGAGGCTTTTGCAGTAGGCACAGAGCTATCGTAGGCTGTAGTGGAGACAATGCAGGAGGGAAGGAATGGGTAAACTCAGGATATATTTTGGGTTCTTGTTGACAGAACTGCCCAAAGGTGATAGAAAGAGAAAAATAGAGCATGGAGTTTTTAGCTTGAATAATTTACAGAGATGGGGACAACTGTGTGAAAAAAAATTGTGTCCAATTAGGTCTTGCTAAATTTAAAATGAGATCAAATAGGGAGTTGATGGAATAAACAAATCTAGAGGTCAGGAAATAAATTAGATCTGGGATTGTAATATGTGGTGTTATAGGAAAGGATGATTATAAAACATACCTATAACTACAGTTTTTAAAGTGTGTAAATAAGAGCTGGAGCGGTGGTGGCTCAGCGATTACGGTGCTTGCCTGGCATGCACAAGGACGCAGGTTTGAACCCCAGAACCACATACACAACAAAATGTCAGTATGACGAAAGCCACATAAAAAACTAAATAAAAACTGCTTCTCTCTTTCTGTCTCTCTCTGTCTCTCACTGTCCCTCTCTTTCCTTTTTTTTT